>PUQB01000464.1:92500-202292 GCA_003024785.1 Selaginella tamariscina | reverse complement strand
TCATTATCTGGCACTTCTGCTTTACCCTTCTTCTTCTTCTTAGCAGCCTCTGAATCTCCAGCAGCTTTGCGTCGTCTCTTCTTGCTCTTGGGTTCATCCTCTTCGTCACTCGACAAAGTCACTGCGCATGAGGCTTGTGTGCCTTCTGTCTGCTCCTGTGTCTCCTGTGGTAAGACATCATCCTCAACTTCTTCAACAAAGTCTGATTGTTCTTGTTGGGGTTGAACTACATCCTCTTGCTCTCCTGACCAGTCCTGCTGGCTTGCCTGTTCAACTGGAGCATCACTTGAAGGTCCTTGTTCCTGAACCACAGCCAGCTTCCTACTTCCTCTCCCACGACCCCGACGCCCTCTCTGAATTGCAGCTCTAGCTTCTGCTTCTCTCTCAGTAGGCTCCTTCATCTTCTTTTCTTGTAAACGTTGTGAAGAGCGCATCTACAAAAGCAATAAGGTTTAACAAAAAACTGTAATAAATGTTCAAAGATGTTTAATAAAAATTAAAAAAACATACTAGCCCTCACAGTCGGCGTGCCGACTGAGAGAGCAGTTGCTGTAAGTCCCAGTCGGCATGCCGACTGGGACTGGCACAAAGGGAGCCCAGTCGGCATGCCGACTGGGACTGGCAACAAAGGGAGCCCAGTCGGCATGCCGACTGGGACTGGCACAAAGGGAGTCCCAGTCGGCATGCCGACTGGGCCTGGCAACAAAGGGAGGCCCAGTCGGCATGCCGACTGGGACTGGCAACAAAGGGAGGCCCAGTCTGGGACTGGGAACGAAGCAAGGCCCAGTCAAAATGCTAGGTGGGACTAGAACAGTCAACCCTAGTCAAAATGCTGACTGGGGCTGGAACAGTCAACCCCGGTCAAAATGTTGACTGGATCTGGAACAGTCCACCCCAGTCGGCCTGCCGACTGGGACGGACAACGAAGTCAGTCCGAGTCGGCAGGCCGACTCGGATTTCTTGCAACTGTGAAGAGATGTAAAAAGATGAACAGATCATGAAAAGATCATGAGCAGATCATGAAGAAATCAGAAAATACTCACCCCCTCAATGGAAGCCTATTGTGATTAATCCCTGGAGCCACACTTGCTCCACGCTATGCCCCCAAATGCGCCGCTGCTCCACGAAAACCTAGCCGCCCTCGCTGCCCTAGCCGCCCTAATTGCAAAACCCTAGCCGCCCTAAATCAATTAAAAACCAACCTAATTTCTGTAAACATTAGTAAAACTTTTTAATTTACAAAAAACCTACCCAGACGCAGTAAATTAATTTCACTCTTCTACCCAGACGCACGCAATTAATATTATTTTTAATATTTGTCAATGAAATGATTGCCTCACGACTAACAAACACATTAACCATCGTGTGTAATATGTTCATTGTCTTTGAATTTTAACTTTTGTTTGTTCCATTTTTGCTACATGGCAAGAATCAGCTACAATGGTGTTGACAAGGACTTCCCTGCAGATGAAGATGGTATTGCATTTGTCTTTGAAACAGATCTCAGGTCTGCATTTGACATTCCACCTTGGCAATCTTTTAAAGTGCTGCATTTGATGTCTGTTGTTGGTGGAGATGCTGCGAATGTTGAGGTAGAACCAGAAGGGGCAAGAGCTAGCAGTTTTGTGTATTACACACTTCTTCCTTCCAAAGGACCGCTATTCCGGTTGGAGACAACAGATCGGGACAATTCTATGGTAACAATACTTCGCAATAGTCAGAGATGTAGGATTGGGAAGCAACTGGTGGTCTCGTCATCGATTCAGCAAGTTGCTGAGGTCCCAGAAGATTGCAACGGAAATGTGATTTACGAGTTGCCAGCACACGAAACAATGAAGGACAAGTACAAAGGGATGAATAGGAAGGATGGGTGTGATTACTGGACTCAACGCTGCACAACACATTGGAATGTTCCAGCTCGTGTTAGTCGCAGTTCATGTATTGGCCACATGAAATGCGTAAAGGAAACATGTCCGTTCATCAGCTTCAGTAAGAAAGCAAATGACTGCCAATTTAAGGGCACCATTGATAAAGTCCAGTTATCTTCAGATGGTAGAGTGCTTGGAATGAAGTGTGTGCATTGCAACAATGAGCCCCTTCTAGTGCAGACATGCTCCGTTGTTGCATATTACATAATTCCAGATGATATCACATGCACGAGGCTTTTCATCCATCTTGGAGAACATCAACACCCACGTAGACCACCCGAATCCATGGTCTCTAAAGACAGAGCTAAGGAGACAATCAACAAAGCAGTCGCTGCAACCCCAAGAACTAATCAACGTGTCATAGAGTTTCAAGCAGCACGCAATATAATTTTGGAAAAACTGGTAACAGATTCTGGAGATGTATCATACGACAAGGTTCTGTCAGATCTACTACCACTCACAAATCACCGCCGGTAAGCAAAAAAATTATTATTTCCTTTTGGAGATGCTTAACCTTTCCAATGTAGAACAAGAGAATGGATATCTCAGGCTAGAACAACAGACACTCGTTTCAAAGAAGGTTACGAAGGACTTCTGCAGTTAAAGAAGAAGCTATCAATCCCATTCATACATGTTATCCACATACCCGGAATGGACCTCAACGGAGCTGAAGAGCAGCCTTTAATCTTCAAAATGACAGTTGCCGGCCCAGGATCCGGAATAGACTACATTAGAAGGTGTCAATCTGGAGGTGATCTCGAACAGCAGTGGGTGGTGCTAGACCACACATATCGTATTGATGATTGGTGTACACTGGGAATACATCTCTATGATCCATTGTAAGTATTAACATATCTATGTTTTAAAATACTTACTAATATAATGCACTTATGTTTGTGTAGTTTAAGGTCGATGGTGACACTTGCTTATGGTGACATGATCAGGGAGGATAGTGTGGCGGTGATCAAATTTTTGAACACTATGCTTCAAGTGTGCAGCAAGCAAGGACTTCATAATGTGAACTTTGGGGTTCATGTCAGATGAGTCAGGTGCAATTTGGTTAGCATTGCGTCAAGTTTTCAACAATGGGTCAAAGATGAGAGGAAGAGAAAGGAGTTGTTTGTTCCATTACATGCAGTCAGTGCGTCAAGTTACAAAGAAGTGGATACTTGAGGAACACAGGGAGGAGCACATGAACCTTGCACGCTCATGGCCTGCAGCACTAACCAACCAAGATAAGTTGGAACGACGAGTAATGTTGGAGTCATTTTGGGAAGGCAGGTCCAGTAACGTTAGCGCTTTGCAAACATGGCTGTCATGGTGGGCAAGACATGAAGATCATATTTCCATGACAGAGATAATTGACTTGACAGAAGATGGTGTTGCGAATGTGCCTACCACTAACAACTCCGAAGTTGTTCATGCAAGAGCACGAAGAGCAAGGCTGACGAAGCGTGTTCCTTTGTTGGAGGCAACAATGTTAGATTTAACAGATGCTGTTTTCCAAAGTGCAAAGGTCAAGGCATCATTTGAAGGGAGATATTCAGGCACAGGTCCTTCCATGGAAACTCTTCTGAAACGTGCACAGCAGAAACTTTCAGCGGGAAAATCAGTGTCTCCAACAACTTTTGCAAATCTTGTTAGTGATGAAGAGCATCTTGCAAGTCCAGAGTTTGCCTCTACAACAAATGTTCGTGTTCGAACCGTTCGTCAACCGTCAACTGGGGACCATGGGATTGATGCACTTCGTACACATAGACATGACACACAATATGCAGAACAAGTCATCCCAAATGCACGCAGGAAAAAACTCAAGTTTCAAGATGTCAATGTCACTGAAAGAGAGACGTTGATGACTCAGTGGGCCATCAGACGCATTGGGGAGGCAAGTCAGGTGAAATGTCTAGGTCTCACTCAGGACGGTAACAGCAAGTGTGGCAGACCCATAGGATATCCACATCGTGTACCGGCACCAGGATTTCACGGTAGACGGCAATATACAAATGCATTTGGGAACATTGAGTTCACTCATCAGATGTTATGGTTCTGCCCACGCGATTCTTGTTGCTTCAGACGACCATATGCAGGGATTCCTCCTGAGAGTATTCCAGAAGTTCCAGAGGTTTGGCCAGTTCAAAAAGGAACAAACTTGAATGCAAATGAGGTTGAAGCTCTTCTGAAAGCAGGATTCAAGTTGGAGGGATTTGAAGAAATGGTAGACGACAGTAGTAGCCGAATGGATCGAACACCATCACCACCAAGAGGAGAGGGAGCACATAGAGTACCAACATACCATGGACGGAGTGTGCGAACACCAACAAGAATGTCCAAGGAACATGAGAAACATTACAACCAGGCAAAGATTCTTCAAGGTCGGATCAACAACGTGGAGGTGGTTCAAAGAGGGAAGACTGAGGCCTTCATTGTCTCTGCAGGCATGCAATCTGCTAAGGTAACAATTTCTACTGTTCCGTCATGCACTTGTGCAACTTTTCAGAAAGCCAAGAACTGGAGCCCCTGCCAACACATGTATTTTGTGTACACTCATGTTCTTGGATTAGACCCAACGATTACTTACTTCTTACAGAGGCGGACCCTTACTCCAGCAGAAGTGCATCGGTTATTGGTTGGTTGCAAGCGCAATGTCGAACCTGCGACTTTTTAAGTTTAGTCGGTATAGTAAAGTCTAGTCGGCAAATAATTAGCGTTTTTCACTTGTTGGTCGGCATTTTATATTGAAAGTTAAAGATAATCTACTTGGCAGAATATTCTAGAATATTCCCTTTTATTTGACAGAATATTCCTGGATATTCGGGAATATGCGAAAAGCCCGTTGTACGAAGCCCGGTTTTTGCTAATCCTCCCTGAAGAGTAGTGCATAAGTCATAGAGTTCGTACATGACATTGAAATCCGGAACCTGTTGGATGTCTACAAGATAAACGACAGCCATGTTTTTTAGAGGTTCGGCCACCTTGTACAAAACCTCATCCATTTCCATGCAGTTGGCATCGTTGCCAAAACGAATGATCACTACACGCTCTTGCTCATTAACAATAGCTTCATCTACATAATAGCCAGAGGCCAGGTGCTTCAGAAAAGCGTTCCCTGCCCTAGGTTTTTTGTTTTTTCCTTTTATTTTGCCTAGAAGAAAAGAGGCATATTACCTCAGGACGCGTTGACGGAAGATTAAGGACTGTTTATAAAGAATATGCCCAGATATACGGTTGGGCATGGAATCGAACTCCGAACCGATTTCGATAACCCCGCGAAGTCATGGTTTTGCCGCACTAGAGTATTCGGATTCAACAGTTGCGATCATGGAGAAAGTTGAGGAATGGTCATGCCGCAGCAGCTTGAGCGAGGATAGTTACAGCCCTTTGGTGTATGCCTCTAGACTCCACGGGCGAAACTTAAGGTTTAGGGTTT
Source organism: Selaginella tamariscina (assembly GCA_003024785.1). Taxonomy (NCBI): domain Eukaryota; kingdom Viridiplantae; phylum Streptophyta; class Lycopodiopsida; order Selaginellales; family Selaginellaceae; genus Selaginella; species Selaginella tamariscina. The sequence continues at coordinate 196,937 of PUQB01000464.1, read as the reverse complement.
GAGATTTATTGTCGCAATCACGCCAACAAGAACGGGAAGATGCAGAAGTGAGCTATTGATGATCAGCCTTTCTTTTGTAGTTAACAGTTTTTTTTTGAAGGTGATTGCGCTAGACGGATTACTGAAGCTCGATTGAATGCTAAAGTAAGTATATGTCACTCTTCTTGTTTTTCTTCTTGGCTTAGATTTTGTTCCACAGTTGGAGGAGCAAGCAGAATTTGTACCATCTTCTGCATCACTGCCTCAAGTCCCAGCTGATTCCACCGCAGCCGCTGCCACTCCCGAAGCTACATCTGCTCCTCCTAGTCGCGGGGTTCGTGTTTTTCCTCCAGCTTTAGTACGGGCTACAAGCTAACTCTTCTTCCCTCCCTCTCGCAGCATCGTGTCTATTTAAGAGGTCCTAATCTCACCCAGATGGTTCATAGCGTGGCTACGTCAGCCGGCGCACGGACAGTTAAAAGAATAGAGCAAATCCTTCTTGACGAACTTGGGGTAAGTCAGGCGACAGTCGAGCGTAACTCATGCTTGCTAGACAGGTTCGTTTGGATCCAAAAGTTCCAACCGAATCCATTTGTCGAGAGCATTTGGAGTTGAGAAAGAGGTGCTCACTTTGGTGAACCTTCAAAAACAGGTTGGCGTGGTTGCTATGTCTTTTTTTGGTGGAGGCTTTACTGGATTCTTTACAGGTTCACTGGAAAGAGTGTATTTCGGAAGTGTCTCAAATGCCTTACACAGACGTCCCGACGCCCAAATACTCCAAAGGTGTGCATATCTTCGAGCATGAATCACTTAATTTTTGTGATTACAGAGGCCATTTCGTGGAGCTGAACATGGTCCTCGGGCAGGTGTAGCATCCGGTGTGTGCATTTCATTTTGGCTGCTCTTGTTTTTTGCAACTGCATACCTCGGCGGTAGGGATTGAGCAGTTAATCCCCACATTATCAGCCCAAGCACTGGCCACCGCACAGCTCGAGGTCGTGGATGCACTTGCCCTGGTGTCCATCTTACAGCAGCTAACCGGCAGTACTCAGGACATGCAGAACTTGCAGTCCACGCTTAACAGCGCCAACCGAGGTTTGTCAATTGTACTCCATCTCAATCAGACAAAAGGAGATCTCCACTGCAGTGGTCACAATTCAGACTCTTCAGGGAAAGGTCGCCAGCGAGCTTGCAAACTCACCACCTTCGTTCGATCAGGCCCATGCCCCCTCATCAAACTACTAACCCCCATAAACCAAGTTAACATTTATGTAACCATCATCTTATAATAACATTCGTGTATATCTCTTGCTTTAACTCTCTCTCTCTCTCTCTCTCTACACGCACGCACGCGCACGCACCTTCTTTAAAGTGTATTGGGTTAAGATAATTATTAGAAAGCTGGTTTGCACAGATCAACAAGCGAGATATGTTGAGTAGGAGCTTCCTTTACCCAAATGATATATTTTTTAGTATAGATGAATGCCCAAGCTTCCTGCCTATTGAACTCCTCTGTAAAATGAACTCTATCAAAGTAAACGTGTAGATTAGGATTTCCACACAGTGATGCCCAGGCCCACATGGATTCACCCCGTTATGCTGCCCGCCACCTCCACACATGCATCATTGGTATCCACAAATCCTGTTCACAAGTTCATATTACGTGTGTATGTATGTTTACAACCACTATGTTTATGTGTACATATACATGTGTGTGTAGACATGTACATATCTCACCGTATTTGGTAGGTTCTGCAAGTACATCGTACAGAAATGTATACCGGTCTCCAATAGCAATGCTAACATGCCGAGGCGTCAACATGTGGGATAAGGCATTGAATAGAAGCAAGTTGTGGGCGGTAACTACTCTTCCATATCCTTTAAGGCATCCACACCTTCAGGATCTTGTACAACATCTAGATAGAGTGGGGTGCAGCTTGGCTGAGGTACATTCATACAAGAATGTCCTTGGAACCATTGCTTATAAAAAACTGCACGAAACGACGTCTACATGTATATATACTGTACTAGTGCATTTTGAATATGCACCTACTTGGATTGTCTTTACTATCTTGGCCACGACCAGAGGAACTGTGCTGTTAATAATTTGTGATGGACTGTATCCAGCCAGTGTTTCAACAATGTAATCATCGCCTCCTCCTACAAACAAGCCCTTCTCCAGCTCTAACAAGTATCAAATTAATAGTTTTCAGCCCTCCACACACACACACACCATTAGCTAAACCTGATAGGCAATGGTGTTTGTATGAATGAACCACTCTGTCTCGTTTAAGAAGGAAACAGGCACAAAAGTTTGTAACCCCTTTCCTCATAGTATTGGTTACTCAGGACGGTTGCACCGGCGAATGCTCCACATGGACAACCTTCAAAAGGAACTGTAGTAGGCAACTTGAAGGCATGCGCTGCATGTACCCAACCTCATTTTAGCGGGTGTGTGTGTGTGTGTGTGTAAGAGAGAGAGAGAGAATACCTATGAAGTCAACTAACAGTGCACCATCACTGAAGCGACCTTTGGGACAACCAGGGTTTGTGATACCGTATGGATATGTAAGAACACCCGGAAATGTTGCAGCCAAATTGCCAGTATCCTCAAGTGAATCACCAAATACATACATTTTCCAGAAGCAACTTGTAACTGGAGGACTCCTATAACCTCTAACGGACTGCATATATCGCATTTTGTTGAATTCTGTGCTAAACAACTCGGATTAATAAACCACAAGATTATGAAGAGTAACAACAAGCTCTTCATTTTGTTTGAACGATGTGCAAGGGACTATCGTGTTACTTATACTTGGAACACACAATGTTTGTGTCTCCGGCAATGCCGGTTTGAAATTTGAAAGTGGCATATTCGCTGAAATCTTCACCGTACACACACACAAGAGAATATTATTGACTAGTGTTATTGTTTGTTCAAAGCTTATTACAAGAGCATAATCAAGGTCGCGAAGACTTGTTGGCCATGTCCGTCGGTCGCTGGTTCTTGTTGTTCAAGCGTGAGGATGCATTCCTGGGCTGCAGTAAGTTGCTGCAGGTTCAAGGGAAGATTGGTCATGGTGGACAGAGCAATGTTGAGACTGTTAAGAGACTCCTCCGCACTCACGAGCGTGCTGACACTGGTTGAATCTGTGAATAATCAAGCTGCTGAAGATTGTTTACCAGTGCCAAGGCCTCTGCCGCCTCTAACCGGGTTGTGTTTAGTACCACGTTGGCAAGCTGCAATTGACAAGACTGTAGTGCATCTTCTAGATCAATCAGCATTGCCTCTTTCAATGCCCAAGAGCTGACCTGCCCAACTGTCGACCGGTGTTTGGCTGCGCATTTGAACTGCTCTGACCGGTGTTTGACTGCGCATTTGAACTGCTCTGACCGGATTTGACTGCCCATTTGATTCTTGGTCACTGCTTTGACCACCATTGGCACTGATCAGTTATTTGACCTCCATTTGACTGACTACTGCTTGGATCATTATTTGACTTATCACCATCTGATTGACCAGATTGACCAGGTTCATTACCGACAGTCGGCCCATTTTCATCATCTAAATTCAAACATAAAGTAGAATAAACCAGACGCACGCGCACGCACGCACGCACACACACACACACCTGGCCCAAGTGGTACATCTGGATCACCCGGGGCACCAGTCAGCTTCTTTGTACCATCTAAACAGAGATCTATAACGTTCAATATACTTGAAATCTATGTATAAAATATATATTGTATAAGTTATAATTGATGCTGTACATGTTTTACTGTGAGTACAAGGTGCATTCCCTGAAGTGATGAACACGGACAATCCCAAAATGATAACAAGCAGCTTGCCCCTCGCCATTTCTGTGTTCTCGCAAGGACAAGGTCGTATTTAAAGAAGTAGAAGCCGATCATTAAGTACTAAATGCATGAGGAGTTCATTAAGTGTGACAAATGATGTCATTTCACCTACTAGCTTTGCCAGTCCACTTAACTTGTTCTGAGTTAAATTCCTAACTTGCCAACAGTATATACACATAAGTGTGTGTGTGTGTGCGTGTGTAAGCTTTAAGAGTTCCTCAAAGAGTTCTCAGATGAGACGAAAAGAACAGGGATACAATATGGTGACCGTTGAGGTCATATATCAATACAAGCGACTCACACACACACACACATACACGTACACATACGAAGATAATCGTAATCAAAGTAATGGTGGTGTATTTACATGTGAGAAAGCTTTGAAACTCTTGAAAATTGTAACTTAGTTGTTCTTTGACGGAGATTTTGCGGGCTTGAACGCGTATGAAGCTTGTAACTCAGTTGAGACCTGTGCTTGAATGGTGGCCACCGAAGAACTCACGGATTCAAGGTCTTGAAGAGTGTATCGCAGGCCTATCATGTAGGTGAGCATGTTGTCCAGGCCATTCAGGGTGCTCTGAACCGCCTTGAGTGTGCTTGATATGCTTTGCTGGTTCCCTCCCTGTTGGTACCCTCTAACGTGGTTACCAGTGCCATTCCCTCGATAATGAGTAACCTGGTCGCGTTTAGATCATCAAAAGACGTGGATTTTATTATCTGCTGAGTGTGCATCCTGGACTACATTTTGTAGATCGATCAGCATGTTCTTTTGTGTCACCAGAGTGCCACCACTGCCTGACTGTTGACCACCGTCGTTGTTATTATCGTTTTTGCCGTTGTTGTTATTCGGTCCGCCTGGATCGCCCAAACCTGAGAGAGAGAGAGTAAGATTACTGTATATGAAGTTTAATATATTATAATGAACTACTGAAATCTTACTGAGGACGATAAGTGTAAGATAAAGAATGAGAGAGAAGCAACAGACGCCATGGTGCACTAGGTGTGGTTTGAACGGGCTTTTATAGAACCACCAGTATGCAGTGTGGGTACGGGACTATGATGGTAACACATACACAGACGCATGCACGCAGCTGGGGAACACGCTATGTAAATGATACACCGTACGTGCTATCTCACATGCTTCCCTTGCATGTACTTTTATGTCGTCAAGTAATAAAGATAGATTTTCATGTACATACAAGTATTCGTAATGGATGAGGGGATGCGAAGAATCAGTTCTGGTACCATTGATCAAAAGCTGCAGGGATATACATTCAGGTAGGAGAATTCACCTGCAAGTACTCAACTCAGCAGCCAACACATACATTTACAATCTTCTTATCGAAATGTATGGAAAGTGTGGCAGCCCAGAAGACGCTGAGCTCGTCTTTCATAGCATTAACCATCCTAACATCTTCTCCTGGAACCTGCTCATCTTTGCATATGCCCAAACTGGCAATCTGCGACAAGCAAAGTCGGCCTTCGATAAAATGCCACAGAGGAGCGTTGTTTCATGGACCAGCATGATCACAGCGTATTCCCAGGTCGGATATATCGATCAAGCTGAAGTTTTCTTCAAAAGAATGCCGGCATGCAGCACAACCACCTGGAATGCAATGCTTCAAGCATATGCTCAGAATGGGTATCTTGAAGAAGCCAGAAAAGCGCTGGAAAACATGCCTCAGAGGAACTTGGTTTCATTCAATTGCATGATACAGGCTTACAGGCACCACTTATGTACAGAAGAAGGTGAAAACCTGTTCTTTAGAATGCCTGGATATGACACCGGTTCGTGGAACTTGATGATCCAATTATATGGGCAATGTGAGTATCCAGACAAGGCCAAGGTAACATTCGATATAATGCTTCAGAGAGATGTCATCTCATGGACGTCGATGCTTGTTGCATTTGGTAATCATATCAGCTTAGTGAAATATATATTTGATCGGATGCCTATGTCGGACATGGTTTCATGGAACACAATGGTGACAAACTATAGCAAGTCTGGCATGTTTAATGAATCTGTTTGCATCTTTAAGAGCATGCCTTGTCGAGAAATCAGCTCCTGGAACGCTGTGATACTTGCCATGGACCGCCGAGACGCGATGAGCTTCTTCAACAGAATGCCCGGTTGGGATCTTGTTTCATATACTTTGACGATCACATTACTCATTAAGAAAGAACATGTAGATGCAGCTAGAGAGGTTTTTGATGCAATGCCAGATAAGGATGTGGTTTCTTACAACATAATGTTGGCAGGTTACTCCCAGGAAGGCCGGATGAGACAGGCACAGACAATGTTTGAAAGCATGCGAAGGCGAGACCATGTATCATGGACTTCATTGTTCAGTGGATATGCTCGCAATGGAGACGTGAGCTCAGCAAAGAGCGTTTTTGTTAGAATGGCCTCACACGACTTGGTAGCGTGTAATGTAATGTTGCAAGTGTATGCAGTAGAGGGGCAAGTGGAAGGAGGGGAAAGCCTCTTTGCAAGTCTTGCAGGGAGAAACGTAGTCTCTTGGAACGCATTACTTATGAGTTACACACGGATAAAGGCCGTTCTGCTCTTGCAAGGCATGTCTATGATATGCTCCCCAGGCGGGATGTTGTTTCTGGCAATCTTATGATACAGGCATATGCTTTGAATGGGGAGATGAGTAACGCAAAGCTAGTGTTCGATGGGCTGCCAGTTCGGGATGTGGTTTCTTGGACGGGTATGATATCGGGATATGCAGAGAATGGGCTGTGGAGGAGCTCTAATGAACTTCTCTGGATGATGGTTCATGATGGCGGTTGCAAACCAGATGGATTGACACTAACTTGCATTCTTTCAGGGTTTACTCGGCATGGACTGCTGAAACAAGCTCTAGAGAGCTTTGTGTTGATGAGATCAGTGCATGGGATCGAGCCCACGCTACAGCATTACAGTTGCATGGTAGATATCCTAGGGAGGACGAAGCATCTGGCAGAAGCACAAGAAGTTGTAGAAACTATGCCGTTTTTGTCTGAAGGTGTTGTTTGGACTTCATTATTGGCAGCTTGTAAGATGCATGGGGACCTAGAACGAGCCAGAAGAGTTGCACCAAATGTAGTAGAGGATTCTACAGGGTATGTCTTGTTGTCTAACACATTAAGCGGAATTTGAATTTCGAATTCAAATTTATACATTCTTTAACATCTTTTAAACAATCTTAAGCACATCTTAAACTCCAGCGTTACTTCGAGCATTCCTTGCAATCTCTTCTTCAAGTGTAATAACAGAGCCTCTAGCTGCTGCAACCTGCTGCAGTATAAGATTAAGCTGCAACATGTAAGTCATAACCTGGTTTAAGGTGCTCAGTGTACCTGTGACAGATAAAATGTTAAGTAGCACTCTCTTTCTCTCAAACACACGGTGTAGATTACTTTGCACAACGTTGAGAGTGTTAAGCTTGGTGCCTACGTCTCCTTCCTCACTGTCATAGGAAGTCAAGACAGATTCCAGACCGTCCACCAATGCAAGTGCATCGATGGTGTTCAGCTGTGTAGCGTTCAGAGTTGCAAAGGATATTGATGATAGTACAGTTTCGAGCTTTGCCGAGGTTGCTTTTAGTGCATTCTCAAGGTCGATCAGCATAGCCTGTGCATACATTACAAAATGCGCACCTGGGCAGAGAGAGGGAGAGTACCTGTTCTACAGCCAGAGTGGAATGACCGCTACTACCTGATGCCTGACCGATGCCATTTCCTGGTTGACTTTTCTGAACTCCTGTTTGACCGGTTTGACCAGCAAGTTGCTTTGCTGATGGATCTGTTTGCCCAGGGTCGCATGGTTGCTGTCCAATTGGACTATGAAATCCGCTGCTTGCAAGAAGTGGACCTGGTAAACGCGTGTATATTTCTGCTGTGATAATGTAGATAGATAGGCAGACATGTACACACATATGATGCATTAATATTATGCGCGCGCGCGTGTGTGAAAGAGAGGGATATTCTACCATTTTCACTGAGAAATAGCAGAGCTAGCAGAAGGGAGGCGTAGGAGCTTGGAGAAGCCATTCCTTGTCATGTGTGCTGTATTAAATTCTTTTAAAGACAGTTCTACACCATGAGAAATGCATGACATTTTCTGACAAATGCATGAGAGTAGAGAGTACGCACATGTACGTAATCCGGAGTTAGTGACTATTTAGTAATCTAATAAATTTAGTAGTAATAACGAGAGGTAGATAAATTTATTACATTACCATTTTATACTATAATCCACATGTGATATGCGTGTGTGTACATGTACGTTTCAATATATATATTTGTGCTTTTAACCTTGTAATACGAATGCAAGCAACACCACGCAATTTTGACAAGTGTGTAATAGCGTACGGTTTCACAAAAAGAAGAGGGAACTCCTCCTTTGTGTGTTTCCTGGTCTTATACATCGCAATCCATGTTTGGGCAAAGCAAAGAAATCCTGTGCAAAACTAGTTGCTTTCTCTGTCGGAGCACTTCTTGTGCTGCTTTCTGGTGATATGTGTTGAATCACATCTAGCTCAGTTTCCTGACTACACCCGTATTGAGCTTGTCTTTGTAAACCAAGTTTCTTTTGGATGAAAATAGCAAATCCCCTTATTAAGCATCTCCACAAAACATTAGTGTATTACTTTAACAAAGACTTAAGAAGATCATTTTAGTCAGCAAATTAAGTTCGACTTGGTAGCACTAAGTATTGAAAAACTTACTGTAAGGGGAGTTCACTCATTTATGTTTATGTAATTTCTTTATACATAAAACACACATCAAAATGAACTTATTATGTTAAAGATAACAAGCGAGACTAAGTTAAGACCAAGTTAAGGATAACGATAAGTTTATATTTTATGTTTTTGTGTATGTTGCATGTGCCCCATTTAACCGTGATATTCTACTCTATTCAATGTTTATCCTATAAACTTGTTATAGGACACTTGATATCTACCCCATCCTACAAGGATAATAACTTAGATTAAGGTCATCTCAAGAATAATAACTAAATTAAAGGTCTAGCTTAGGAATTAAATAGTTAAGCCTAAATATTTTTAATTTCTATCTATTATTTATTTTAAATCTTAAATGTGTGTCATTAACACCCCATTAATAATTATCTTAATTATATTTAATAGTTATTTTAAATTTTATTTAATAGTTATTTTAAACTCACAAGGTTAAAGGTAGTCTAGCTTAGGGACAAACTCACAAGGTTAATTGAGTTAACAATCAAGTTAAAAATAACAATGAGGTTAAAAGTCTAATTTAATAATAAATTCACCATGTTAAGAATAATAATTGAATTAAGAGTCATTAAATAATTAAGCCCAAACATGAATAAATATAAAAATTTAAATCAAGAATTGGGTTAAGGGCTATTAAATAGTCATAAAATCTTAAAGATAAATTCACAAAGTTAACTAGCTTAAAGATAAACTCATTTAAGTTAAGAATAATAACTTGATGAAGGGTCTAATTATCACCATGTTAAAAATAATAATTAAATTAAGAGTTATTAAATAATTAAGTTCAAACATGGATAAACTTACGAAGTTAAGAATAAATTCATCATGTTTTACATTACTCATTAAGTAAAAGATAAAAGATTAAACAGTAAAGTCCACTTACAATCATCATAAATCCTAAATCCACTAGCATTATTACGGATGTTGAATCAGGCATGAGTCATGTATGATATGGGTGTAAATAATAATAATTGAGTTAGTCATTGTTTAAACATGAAAACTTTTAAAAATAAATTTACAAAGTTAAGGATAACAATTGTGTTAAGGGTTTTACTAAATTTATTAAATTAAAAATAATAATAGAGTTAATCATTATGTTAAAAATAACAACCAGGTTAAAAGGTAAGATAAATTTAAAAAGTTAAAGATAAATTCATTAAGTTAAATATTTAACTTAAAAAAAAACTCATTAAGTTAAGAATGGTTAATTAATTAATAAATTATTATTAAATAGTCAAGCATGGGACTAATTTTCAATAAAACCTTATTATTAATATCAATTTGTTTAATAATTTATGGTTTACAGTTAGGGTTTAAGGTTTAATTTTACTTATAGGTTTTAATCTTATGAAATACTATATTACATACACTTTTTACATTATTTTGACATATTACAAATTATACATTTTTAAATATATTAAAAGCACAATATTAATTTTTTAAAATTACATTTATAAATTATAAACTTTACTATTTCGATTTTATTTTTAAAATAGTAAAGTCATGTATATACATATTTATGTCTAGATGTTAAACGAGAAGTCTTTAGACTTAACAAATAAATCCTTTTCGGGGTCTTTTTTTTTTCAACATTAATGTAATAATTTCAGTTGACAATGAGATTCCTAATTTAATTTTTTTTAAAGGAGTTGGAAAGATAACATTGCATAATAGTCAAAACTATTCTTCCACATTAATGCCACCAGGATTAACTTTAGATGTAATTCTGTCTTCTAAATTTATAATTCTATATTCTAAAGTCAAATTTAGAATTATGATAAGCAAATATAATATGTAAATATATTAAATTAGCGTTTTAAAAGCTTAAATCAGCGGAGTGGATAGTTCATTCGTGTATATAATATTGTTATTTCCTTTTTTATTTATTATACTATATACTATACTATATATTTTATATTATGCAAGCTAATGTGTAGACACAAAAATTCTAGAGGCTCATTTTAAAATTATGAAAAAAACTTAATATCTCACCAAATTAATTAATGTTTTAAGAGGAAACGCCTTAGTGTTTAGTAAGGATATTAAATGTTAATTTGCAGCTCGACTCTCGTTAAGTTGCACATTACAATAAATTTAATTGGCATATTTATCTAAAATAAACATAAAATATATATTTTATTTTACTTTAGCTTTGTTTTAACTTTACACATAACATACATGTGTGTGTGTATTTTGACTTCTTGCAGTGGTTCCTATGGAGCATAAGACACCAAATATAAAATTTCATATAAAACATTATTAAAATTTGCAATTTTATTTAAGTCTATTCCTATAACACGATATAAATATAAATGAACACCCTACATTTACAATTAAGGTTTAGGGCTTTGAGTTTTTAGTAATATTATTAATAATATAAGGAATTTTAAATTTTATACTATGAACATCTTTATTGGTGCAAACTTCATACACGATAATACTTTAGTTTTTTAAAGGTGTTATTATATGCTGATGTATTTACTTATCAATTTAGATATGCTACATGTAAGAAAACATATCAATTTATTTTGATTCTATGATTATTTTGATATATATAATCTTAAACAATTGAATTTTAAATGTTACACTATATTACATATATATTACATTGAAATACTATAAATTACACATTTTTAACTATATTAAAATCACATTGTTATTTTTATTTTAAATTAAATTTATAAATATAAATTTTATTATTTCAATTTTAATTTTAAAATGGCAAAGTCATGTATACAGTTGTACATGCGTACACATGCAAAATTGTCACTACATTGTAAACACACGATGTCACGTGGTAAAAAGTAAGGTTTCTCTCGATGCAACATATCTTTTATTTACTACTTGGAGAAAAGTAGTCTCTATTGTCTTTATTTTTCTTTCTCTATCTTTTTTCTTAGTTATTCTTATGTCTTACTTGAGGCTTTGAGAGAGATTATTCTCCCTGGAAAGATCATTTTGTTATTAATTTTGTCACCCCACTTATTGTCTTCACCTTGACTATGGATTACACCTCCGTATAAAATCTTTATGATTTTGTTTAAATCATCGACTTTAAATTGAACTTAAAAAAGGCTTTAGAGATTATTCTCACTCTATTATCGTTGGATTGATCATTCCATTATTAATTTTGCTAACACTAAGGACTTATGGGTGTGGCAGCTAACTTTCTGGTCAACATGTAAAACTTATTTTAGTATTATATAAAGAATATATTAAAATTATATACTTTGTATAATATAATCACCATCAGTATATCGGAAGATGTCAATAACGAGAAGGATTGCACTGAGTAATATTCTAACATTATATAAAGAATATATTAAAATTATATATTTGTATATAATATAATCACCGTTAGTATATTAAAAATGTGGTTAATAATGGAATTATAACTGAAGTGGATATGATTAGAATTGTATTAAGTTTATTCAGTGAAATATGCCGTAGTCGAAAAATGTTACGGAAATGTTTAATTATTAATTTAATTTAATTACTAATCCGTAGCATTTTTTGACTACAGTGTATTAATAATGAGAATTATAACTTTGATATTAAACTTATGTACGTATCAGATATTTCCGTGAGATGGCATATAGCAACTTAATTTAAATAAATCACTCAATAATTGAGTCAAATTAAGTTTTAAATATGAGTTTTAATTAGATAGTGATTTAAATAGTGACATACTAATATAATTTTAAATGTTAATGTTGTAAATATCTTAAACTTAACCATTTTGTGTATAATTAAAATATACTTACACACGGAGACACACACATGTATAAAGGTATACTTACAAAGATGCAGAAGAAGAAATAGATTTATCATGATCTTAAAAAAGAATAGAACTCTTGACATTTTATAGCCATCAGTTTATTGTCAAAAGTTAATTCAAATGCTTTTTCGATGTAAGAAAAAATAAAACTTCAATATTGCATTAATTAGTTAGATTTAAAAAATCATCAAGGCACTAGAGGAAGGACGGGCACGGCACATCTTGGAACAAATGTTGTAGGAGGATCCATGTGTCGAGAGAGCACAATGGCGTTTGCCGTCAACCTGTAAAAGTTCTGTGTGTAATGAATACCGTCCCAGCTTATGTACTTGTCAGGGTTGCTGCAGGGTGTCGCAGTTGGATCGCATCCACACAAGTACTGTCCTCCCCGACAGTTATACGGGCCGCCCCCCTGGCCGCAGCATGGTTGATCAAAGTGGTCAAACCCAAAGAAGTCTGCATGCTTCAAGATGTCCACGTTAGCAGCATACCAATCAAAGTACATCAAGTTTGCATCCGTGTACGTCTTCCTCAGATCGTCCATCATCTCCTTGAGCTTAGCGTTGTATGCCTGTGCCATTTGGTTAACCTCCAGGATGCACCCATACTCGTCCCTGTGGAGAGCGGTGACATTCTCAAAGTTCTTCAGGTACAGAGGGGAGCAGCCAGCCATGGGCATGTTCAACAAGAGGAAGTTCCTGGCACCATTCTGATACAGCATCGAGATACCGTCGATCGTACCTTGGATGACTTGAGGGACAGTCTTCTGGACAACTCCCTGTGGACCCAACGGTAGTATCTCGTAGTTTAGGTCGTCACCGCCTATCTCGATGAAGTAGAGTGCATTGGAGTACCATGCATCGGTAAGACTCTTGGGGTATGCCTCCTCCACTTGCTTCTTGCGAGAAAGGAAGTCCTGGATTTGGTTGGGGAATATGTGAGGGGTGGCAAACACACCTTGTTGGGGCAACACCGTGGCACCTAGGAACATACCAAATAAATATTTAAATTAAGAATGTGTGTGTAATAAATAAAGAGATAGAGCATACCTGCGTATCCAAAGTTGAGGCCTCGGAATGTGGAATCGTTGTAAAGAAGGCTTGGATCCACAAGTTCAGAGATGTGCAAGTACTCAGCAAGCCAATCAACAATGATTTTCCCATCACAATACCTACAAATACGTATAGTTTTAGTTTAACACGTAATACCATGTTATAACATGCATTAATGTACCTGCAGTTGGACCTTGAGCAAGGGACATTCCATAAGGACGCTCAGAAGCAACACAACCAGGACGGTTCATTGCCAACGCTTCAAAGCAGAGATTCCCAGAATCTGTGAGCGAATCTGCGAAGCTGAAGATTGCAGTTGGACAGAGTGTAGAAGTGTTGAATGCTTGAACTAAGCCAAGCATGGCTAACATAGCAATGCACACCTTCATCACCATTTTGATTAACTAGCTAAGACAAGTGTATAGAACATGTTAGACAGGCGGTATTTATATCAAAGTAATGCCACCAGGATTAACTTTAGATGTAATAATTCTGTCTTCTAAAGTTAAATTTAGAGCTGGTTTAAGGCTGCTAAGACGCTAATTTAAATCATTTTCAATTAGATACATGCTTGTCGAAAAGTGAACCCACCGTTTCCCCTTTGTTCCCAGGACGTTCCTCATCATCAAACTCGTATAAGAAAATTTAATTATCAAAAATCTGGTGAGGACATTAAAGGTTAAATTGTGCACAAGTTATAAATTATACTGTATCCTTTATAAATTATAATAAGTATAAGTAACATATTTGTCTAGAACAAACAATAAAAATATACTTTATTTTTACTTTACTCTTATACATATTAATATATAACAAACTTCCAACTTTAGTACATCTCTTTATTTAAGATTTACATGTAGATCTTAATTATTAAGAATTACTTTAAATTTTCATATTAAAGTTTATTAAACCTTTAACTTTATTTTATTCTACTCATTATGAATAAAAATTAACACCTTATAAAAATATAGGTCAGATTCTTTAAATTAGATTTTTTTAATTTGTTTGAGTTTCATATTAAGGTTTAGGACTTAAGTAATAATGAATGATTTTAACTTACCATCCTTAACATACGTTAGAACCAAAGTCAAACTTAACATATGTTAAAACCAAAGTCAAACTTTGACCTATGTTAGAGACAAAGTCAAATGAAATATATAATTTTAATATATTTTTTATATAATGCTAGAATAATTTTAAAAGTTCTAGCAGATATATATATATATATATATATATATATTATATATATATATATATATGATAGTGTTTAATTAATACATAGTGTTTAATGCATGTTGTCAAATCTTTTTTTTTTCTTTTTTCATTCCCTTTAAATTGCTGTGAGTTCTTTTATAAATAATAAATTAAGGATAATAAATGGGTTTCATAAAATTAAGAATAATAATTAGATTAAACTTAATGTTCAACTTACATCAAATTAAAAATAACAATTAGGTTAAATAATAATTAAATAATTAATCCTAATCATGGTAAACTTAAGAATGAACTTTTTTATTAAGGATAACAAGTGGGACCATAATAAGTTTATATTTTATGTGTCATATATGCCTTGTCCAACCATGATATTTACTCCATTCATTCAACATTTATCCTAGACTTGTTGATATCTACCCCATCAGTTATTTTAAGGATAATAACTAGAATTAAATAGTTAAACTAAATATTTTTAAATTCTATTTAATGATTATTTTAAATCTTAAATGTATATTATTAACACTCCATCGAACGGCCATCTTAAATTATATTTAACGATTATTGACAATTATTTTAAACTCACAAGGTTAAAAGGTGGGCACTAGTTATAACAATTGAGTTAAGGGTTAAGTTAAAATTAACAATTAGTTAAAAGTCTAATAATTGGATTAAGAGTCATTAAATAATTAAGCCCAAGCATGGAAAATAAACATAACAATTAAGTTATAGGTTATTAAATAGTTAAACTCATGCATAAAATCTTAAGAATAAAATCATCAAGTTAACTAGCTTAAGGATAAACTCATTAAATTAAGGATAATAACTTAAAAGGTCCAATCAATAAAATCACTATGTTAAGAATAATAACTAAGTTAAGGATCATTAAATAATTAAATTAAAGCATGGGTAAACTATGAGCTTAAGCATTACGTTAAGGATAATAATTATATTACTTATCAAATTAAAGATAATAACTAACTAAATAATAAATTATTATTAAATAATTAAGTCCACCTATAACATCATAAATCCAAAATCCACATAGCATTATTAGGGCTATTGAATTAGGCATGAATTATGTATGACATGGGTGTTGAAGAATAAACTCACTTGGTTAAGTAATA
Organism: Selaginella tamariscina; assembly: GCA_003024785.1. NCBI lineage: Eukaryota > Viridiplantae > Streptophyta > Lycopodiopsida > Selaginellales > Selaginellaceae > Selaginella > Selaginella tamariscina. The sequence continues at coordinate 181,186 of PUQB01000464.1, read as the reverse complement.
ACAATTGAGTTAAGGATAAACTCAAACATGTGTGAAGTTAAGGATAAAAATTAATTAAAGGGTCATTAAATTCATAAAAACTTTCATGAATAAACTTGTAAAGCTAAAATATAACAATTATATTAAAGGTTCTACTCAAGAATAAACTCACTAGATTTAAAACAAAGTTAAAGGCCAACTTATAAATAAATTCATTATGTTTAAGATAACAATTAGGTTAAAGATCATTATATAAGTAAGTAAATTTAAAAGGTTAAAGATAACTTCATTATGTTAAGAATAAACAATTGGGTTAAGGATTTAGCTTATCATTAAGTTAAAGATTAACTTAGAGAAAAAAAAAAAAAAACCTCATTAAGATAAGAATAATAATTAGCATTAATAATTAATAAAATTATTAAATAGTTAAGCCACCAATTTGCAATAAAACCTTATTAATACCTTCAATTTTTATTTAAAGTATTTAGTATCTAAATTTAATTTATCAATTTGTTTAATAATTTATGGTTTACAATTAAGGTTTAAGGTTTAATTTTAGTTATAATTTATCTTATGAAATACTATATTACATACACTTTGACATTGTATTGACATATTACAAATTATACATTTTTAAATATATTAAAATCACATTATCAATTTATTTTTAAATTTTATTTATAAATTATAGGCCTACTCTGGATCTACATGCACCCGTTGTCCGATCTCTGTTTTGTGCTTTCTGCTGTCTAATATCCGCTAAATACCAGGCCGCTGCTTAACACCTTAATTAAGTCCGGCAACGATCCCCAATGATTCTCGCTCTTTTTTGGGTCGTCTCCCTGGTCCGGACCCATGCTGTCGATCTCAATTTTGTCCAATGGATGTTTAATATTGGATAATAACTTCACTACTTGTAGTTTTTGGTGGTTTGTCTTGTTCCAGAGGCCTCGTCTAGTTCTACATGCACATGTTGTCCGATCTCCATTTCGTACCTTCGGCTGTCTAATATTTGTTAAAAACCAAACCGCTACTTAAACATGTTAATTAACTTGAACGGACAGTACCCAAACCGCTACTTAAACATGTTAATTAACTTGAACGGACAGTACCCAGTGTTTATCGTGTTTTACTCTTCATGCCAGGTTTGGTCCATCCGAATCGCTAATATTGGAATAATAACTTCAACACTTCTTAATCTGCATTATTAAGGAAAGCAACAACCCACAAGGTTTCTATTGAATAACTTTCGGTGTCGACCTCCGTTTCTAGTGGTTTTGGTCTCGATGCGAAACCCTTGCCTTGATCTATGACACCTGTTGTCCAATCTCCATTTCCTGCCTTTTTCTTGATAATATTCATTAAATATTTCATAACTACTTAAACAGCTTGATTAGCTAAAGCAAGACTACGGCATTTCTTTTTAATAAATCTCGTCCCAACCTCCGTTCCTAGTGATTTTGGTCTAGATGGAAAGCCCTAGATTGGATCTACAACATACAAATCTCGGTCTACAATGATTGCATCATTGTGTGTTATCTCTTCTTGTGAACCACAAAGTTGAAAACGTAAAACAATTCAATTGTTATCTCTCCATCCCCATGTCTGTTTTGCGCGATTTTGGTCTAGCCCAACAGCTGGAACCTTCTAACCCAAAAACGAAAGCCAAGAATCAAAATCAGAAATCCAAAATCCTAAATGCAAAATCCTAAATCCAAAGCCCATACACCACATTGAAAGGCCTAAGAAACACGTTAATTTTACTTTAAAATGGTAAATTTATGCAAGTGTCACTTGGGTAGTACACAATAACACATGGGAATGCCACATGTCACATGCACGGCAATGACAAGTTTCACACTCATATAAGTAGGATTTTGCTCAAGTTAAATACAATATATCATTTAATATTTATAAATTGTTTTAATGGGAAAGAATTGAGTTTTTATTTTTCTTTTCCTATCATTCTTCCTACTTACTCCTACTTATTATTCGTTTGTAATAAGTTTTAGGTGATGTATTGGCCTAAGAATAGTTTGGCTAGACTATCCTAATGGTCATTGGGTAAGGCGACGATAGTTAAGGTTTACTTACCTAATGGTCGTTGGGCAAGGCAAGGATTGTTAAGGTTCACTTGCCTAACGGTTGTTTGGGCGAGGCAAGGATCATTAAGATTCACTTGCCTAAACGGTTGTTGGGCGAGGCAAGGATCATTAAGATTCACTTGCCTAACGGTTGTTGGGCGAGGCAAGATTATTAAGGTTCACTTGCCTAACAATCATTGTGTAAGGTGAGTATCGTTAAGGTTCACTTGCCTAACAATCGTTGTGTGAGGCGAGTATCGTTAAGGTTCACTTGCCTAATGTCATTGGGTGAGGCGAGGATCACTTGCCTAACGGTTGTTGGGCAAAGTGACGATTGTTAAGGTTCATTTGCCTAACGGTCATTGGGCTAGGCAAGGATCGTTAAGGTTCACTTCACAAATGGAATGCCTAAGGACACCATAAGCCAAGTGGGGTCTTACAAAACCTAAAAACACATAGGTAGAAGAGCAATTGACATAAAAAAAAAATAAAAAATGAGTCTTGAGTGCACACATTGTCACCAAATATGAACCAAATCCTATTACAATGTTATTGCCTGCAACTATAGAGAACCATTAGTCGTGTTTGGGTGGATGATGCAGGAGAGGTGCTTAAGGGAAAGGGCGCGTACAATGAATAAGGAGAGTATATTTAGAAAATAGAAACTAAAATAAGTAATTCTCCCTCTTACTTGCACAACTTATGTAGCTTATGAAGCTGCAAAGCCTCTTCTTGATCCAATATTTCTCCTTGTATACTCAAGTGCCATTTTATCACATGACCTAATCCCTAATGGCCAACTCTTTTACTATTTACCTAACTCTAACTACCTTTTGAGATTGCACAATGACACCATTCTAATTGTGTAGCTTTTGGGGCACCATCATGTATATCTTTGCATGTTGCCCTCGTGATGGCATGTTGCCATTGTACTTGTCATAGTTTTTACTATGACTTTTTTACTTTGGACGTTAATTATTGTTACCTATTGTACTATGTTAATGGACCCTAGATGTAATAGGAAGCAGGCCCGCTAGTGCCTTGGGTATCTGGTGATGGTCCGGCTAGATGTTATTAAGTATTTGTAGGAAACTCTAAGTAAAGCTAGAACTTAACCTTCTAGAAAATCCATCCCTAATTTTTGATGTCCTAGTTAGGCTGATAATTATTGCATATGAGTTTGGTGTGTCAAGTAGGGTTAGGAACACCCCTAGGGTTGACCTACCTAAAAACCCCCACCCCCTTGGGTAGGGTTTAGGGGTAGGAGAAATATAAGCTCATCTCATTAATTTAACTAATTCCGTGCCAGCCCACTTAAACATATAGGAAAAGGGGGGGGGGCGCTCCGTCACATAAATAGGTAGAGTATGAGTAGGAGAGCTCCTGGGTTCATGACTGAGTTCGTTGCTTTTCTGCTAGTGCAAGCTTTAGCTTGTGTCATTAAGGTATAACGCTCTGTTGTGCCGCCTCAACTTCCAGATGACAGGGGTAATGTCCCATCTTTGGGGTAGCTTACCCTTAAACGTTGATGAATCCATGCCTAGGAGGTCTTGTTGGAATGCATGTTCCAAGAGGCAGAGGTTGAGGCTTTCTCTCTAGTCTCTTCCATGTTAAGTTAAGTGTAGCACTCACGGTTAAGCAAGCACATCCGTGTCCTTATCCAATGTGGGCATGGGATCTTGTTTGATAGGTTCACGTTACCTACTTCCTGAGGGTTCACTGAGGGGTTCTAGAGTTGGCATTTAGGAGCCACGTTTGTGGCAACTTGGTGCAACTCTTGAATCTAAGGGCTATGGCATGATAGCCACATGTGGAGGCAGTGTCACATGAAGATGTAACACTAGGCTAAACGTCACGCGATACAATGCCCGAGGCATGCCTTTGGGGTTGTGTCATGGGTTTGTCGCCAAGGGGTTGGATACTAGCAAACATGCATGTTTGTGCTTGCACTAGGGTGCTAAGCCTGGGCATTTGCTCAAGGGAGGTTAGGTCTTGTAACTAAGTGTGCTTTGGCACACTTGGCTAGGGGAGTGTTTCTCCTTGGAATCCAGGGGTTGAACAACCTAAGCTTGTTAGCATGAGCCCTATCGTGAGGCACTCGTAAGGTCATGTACTTAGGGTTATCCAAACCTAGCCTTAGGGAGTTTGCTTAGCAGAATACTTGTGTTCTCATTAAGTACTATCCCTGCTAGGTATGACTTGGCCATTCAAACCTTTAGGGGTTGTCGTGATTTAGGGTACCCCTTGTCGCCCTAAAAGGGTTGTACTCCCAAATGAGGGTGATTCCTTAAGGGGTAAGTGACAATGCCTTAAATCTATCATGTGGATATGTGTGAGACCCATCTCCTCTGTGGGGTTAGGGCATGAGCATCCCCTGAACCCTAGAGGATAACATGAGTAAACTTTAGAATCATGTCCCAATAGACCCAAATAGGGATTTAGGGTAGGACTTTAAGTCTTTTTCTTAATTGGGCCTCTAAAGTCAGACTCTTAGGTTATCTTAAAAGACTTAGCATTGCTCACACATACGGTAATGATGTCGGATGGCCACTTGAAGCCACGTGTTGGCCCTTTGGTTAAAACTCTGACAATACTGACATAGGCTTATAATAATTGACATTGTACTTACGTAACTCGTATGTGTTTAGTCTCCACTTTGTGTTACAGTCAAATGTTGGTCCATAGTTTGGTCAAAGGTTGACCGCAAGTGGATCTCGTGCTTAACCTAATCACGTTTTAGGGAGAACCCTAATTTTAGAGAGCGACAACAATGTAATAGCTTTTGGGATTGGTGTTCAACTTGCTGGATCTCAAGGGTGAATTGGAGTGCTCTAAGGTTGGGTGGTGAGTTAGGCAGCATCTAGGTACAATGTGTAAGAGTGTAACAGCTTGGTATCAGAGCTTGGGTTGAAATAACCTTGCTTTACTATGTTAAGCGGATATAATGTCGAATTATGTGTCTAATCCAAATATTGGTGGGAGATTTGTGGAGTTGATGAGGATGCGCCTGTGTGGAATTAGGCAGCTCTCATGAAAGAATTGCGAACCCTCTTCCGTAGGCAAGTGGACTATGATGCTGAGTTGAAGAGAATTACAGATGGTCTTTATGCTCTAAGAGATGAGCTAAAAGAGATTAAGGAGCTCCTCAAGCGTGGGAGGAGTCGAGAGCAAAGCCTAGATAAAACGACACCCTGGAGCAATGATCATCATTATGCGACTAGAGCCAAGTGACGGTTCTTTTAGAAGAAGCCTCTTCTTGAGTTTAATGGCTATGGCACGGCAGATCAACTCCATCTCGTGGTTGAGCAAAGTGAACAAACTGCTAAGGATTACTCATTAGAATGATGAGAGCATGCTCCTAGTTGCATCTTTGGCATTGAAAGGAGAGGCAGACTTATGAGAATTATGTGAAGGAGTCTTTGACTACTTGGACTCACTTTATGAATACTTTCAAGGAGTATGCACCTACATACTATGCACATGATGCCGTCTCAAGCTTATGAGATTTCAAGCAAGGGAATCTCTCACATCAACAAGATGAGAGCATTGATTACTCATGATTCTGAGATGTCATTTAATTCCCAGCATGACTACTTCATTGACGGACTTAGGAATGCACAATTGGTGAATGCATTGGAGAGTCGGAAGAAGAGTTTAAGACTCTTGATTAGGTAGTGGTGGAGGCATGTGTGGTTGCTACGCAGATGGAAAGGAGTGGATTGGTAGTTGGAAAGTAGAATGTGTGGGAGGACTCAAGACCGAGAGTCTCGAACCAAGTTCCAAAAGAGGTACAACAAGGATGCTAAGAGTTCCAAGCATCATGGAGGTAGTAAGAAGTACCAGAAGGACAAAGACCGTAAGGGAGTCTTGGCAATTGTGGATGCTTTGAGTGTAATGATTTAAATCAATTACATCAAAGATTGTTCTATCTTCAAGGCTAGGAAGGCCAAGAATAAGAAGCATGTGAAGGAGATGGGACAGGAGGAAGTGACTTAGAAGTCCAAGGTGTTGTCTATGGTAGCTAGAGAGTTGAGGTGTGTGCTTGGGAATACTATTGTAGTTGTCTTTGAAGGTAATCCTGACATCTAATTTGCTTTGAAGGAACGGTCAATAGAGTTTAATGTTAGTTCTGTTTGATCTTGGTAGTAGGTTCATCTCTTCGACGCTGGTGGAGAGATTGAACTTGCTAACTAAGAGGACTAATCCGTGGAAGGAGCTACTACTTCATCACAAAACAAAGTGCATGTGTAGAGCTTATACTAAAAGTTGGAGATGTATTCTCAAGGAATTTTTTTGGCGGAGCTAAGACATTATGATCTCATCCTTGGGATGACTTGGATGCACAACCTGATTGGACTAGGAAGGAGGTAAAGGTGACTCTAAGTGGAAGGAGCCGCATCCTCAAGGGAGTTGGTTACACTCATGCTTCTAAACTTGTATCAGTCTGTTTTGAAGAATTTAATGCACATTTCGAAGTCATTAAGTGATGAATTTTATTACGTCCACTTCAAGGAAGTTAATGCTACCAATGTGAAGGACGATTTGACCACCGGGTCACTGTTCATTGATTAATGGTTAATGGTCAATGGCTAGGGATGTTCCTAACCCTATTTAACAATCCTAGGATGTTCCTAACCCTATTTAACATGTCAAACTCATTTTAACTAGGACGTCAAAATCGGGGGTAGGGTTTTTAGAAAGGTAAGTGCTACCTTCGCTTAGAGTTTCTTGCGACATCTAAAGATAGCCGGCCGGACTACCCCTAAACACTAAGTGCACTAAGCGAGGCTGTTTCTCACTACATCTAGGGTCTATCAACATAATACAGTAGGTAACAATAATCAACCTCTGCCATTGGGTTAGGGCTATGGCATGATAGTTAACATTGTGGAAGGCAGTGTCACATGGAGATGTGACACTGGGCTAGACGTCACACAAACAACGCCCAAGGCATGCCCTTTGGGGTTGTGTCATGGGCTTGTCACCAAGGGGCTGGATACTTTAACAAACAGACATGCTTGTGCTCGCACTAGGGTGTTAAGCCTTGGACATTTACTCAAGGAAAGTTAGGTCTTGCGACATCTTGCGACATCTGAAGATAGCCGGCCGGACTACCCTAAACACCTAAGTGCACTAAGCGAGGCTGTTTCTCACTACTAGGGTCTATCAACAATAAGTAGGTAACAATAACCAACCTCTGCATTGGGTTAGGGCTATGGCATGATAGTTAACATTGTGGAAGGCAGTGTCACATGGAGATGTGACACTGGGCTAGACGTCACACAATACAACGCCCAAGGCATGCCCTTTGGGGTTGTGTCATGGGCTTGTCACCAAGGGGCTGGATACTTTAACAACAGACATGCTTGTGCTCGCACTAGGGTGTTAAGCCTTGGACATTTACTCAAGGAAAGTTAGGTCTCGTAACTAGGCACACTTGGCTAGGGGAGTGTTCTCCTTGGAATCTAGGGGTTGAACAACCTAAGCTTGTTAGTAGGAACCTTTTCGTGAAGCACTCGCAAGGTCATGTACTTAGGGTTATCCAAACCTAGCCTTATGGAGTTTACTTAGCAGAACACTCATGTTGCACGGTGCACACTCGTGTCCTCACTAATATTAGCCTTAGGTCTAGGGTATGACTTGGCCACTCAAACCCTTAGGGGTTAGTCATGGTTCAGGGTACCCTTTGTCACCCTAAAGGGGTTGTACTCCTGAATGAGGGTTTCCTCAAGGGGTAAGTGACAATGCCTTGGCTTTGTCACGGGGTTATGTGTGAGACACATCTCCTTTGTGGGGGTTAGGGCATGAGCTTGTTTAGGTCTATTGGGACAGGATCCTAAAGTCTACTCGGGTTATCTTTAGGGTTCAGGGAATGGTCATTCTAGGGGACTTAGGATAGGACTCTAAGTCTTCTTCCTAATTGGGCTTTATGTCAAACTCTTAAGGTTATCTTGGAAGACTTAGCGTTGCTCACATAGGGTGATAATGCTGAATGGTCACTTGGTAGCCACATGTTGCCATGTGTTGGCCCTTTGGGTTAAAACTCTGACAACTGTGCCTTGAACAAAGTGAATGTGAAGAATAAGTTTTATGTCATAATTTTTACTATGATTCAACTCTTTATTTTAAAGGTTGATTGTTGTTACCTACTAGATTATGTAACAAACCCTAGATGTAGTGAGAAACAACCTCGCTTAGTGCATTTAGGTGTTTAGGGGTAGTTTGGTTAGTTATCCGTTGATATAAAAAAAAACTCTAAGCAAAGGTAACACTTATTTTTCTAGAAAATTCTTCCCCGATTTTGAGGTATTATTAGGTTTATTGGTTTATGTAGATGAGGGTTTAGGGCTTAAAATATGTTTAGGGCACGACTTTAGAGCACAGGTCTAAATTAGGGTTTAGGACTTTAAAAAAATATAAGGCACGACTTTAAAATAAATTAGGATAAAAATAATTTTTAAAGTCATGGTAAAAATAAATATGATATAAGGCCCACAATAAAGAAAATACTAAACATTTTATGTGATGTTGAGTGGGATTCGAACCCACACCCCCTTACAGACTTACAGACTAGAACCTTAATTTGTTGCCTTTGACCAACTCGACCATTTGAACCCTACCTCAAAGCATTCCGTCCTCTGGGTTACTTGCATGGCACTAGGTATAGGGTTTAGCATCTCTAGCTTAGGGCTTTTGCTTCAATGGGCTTGCGGGGACCATTTAAGTCTCATGCTTGTCAATCATCCTTCTAGGACTTTTCCTAGGTTGGGAATCCCAAATTGCAACGTGCCATGGAATCCGTTTCCAAGCCTATGCTAGGGAGTCATGGGCACTTGGTCTAGTGGTATGATTGTTGCTTAAACCCTAAGCATGATTGTGCCTGGTTGATGTAGTATAGTGGTGAGTACTTCTGCTTGTCATGTACACTTGGGTTTGATCCTTGGTGTCAGAGTTTTTACCTGGTGCCACAAAGGCGGCTTGCCAGGTGCCAACCCTGGAATCCCTCTCTGGAAACCCCACGGAATCTGGTAAAGTAACCGTATTAGGAACCCAACCCTTAGGAACTTAAACCCTAACTGACCAAGTCCACGAACGAGACTCACCTTGTGAATCAGGATGCACGGGCTGGCCGAGTTATAGGTGTTGTTCCTAGCTTGGCGTGGTTGAGGCGGCCGGAGCAAGGCCTCAACCACTAGTTCTGCGGAACGTGAACTCGGGCAATACCTTTGAGCTTGCGAGCAGGTTTTCGGACCAAGGAATTTGGCTAACTCCTTGGAAGTGACGTGCTCTTGTCTCAAAGGCAAGATCCTGCCAACGATAAGGATAGTCTAACCCTAGGGTGGGTTGTACCCCTGTGTGGAAGTTTGGGCGGCACAACAGAGGGTTGCACTTGATGACACAAGCTTAGCTTGCACCAGTAGGAGGTTAACGAGCTCTCTTTTGAACCCAGAAGCCTCACTACATATACTCTACCTTATTTATGTGACGGACCCCCCCCTGTTTACCTAAATGAGTAAGTGGGCTGGCACGGAAATGCCAGCCCTTAGAGAAAATGGTTGTCCTAACCTAATCCTAAACCTAACCCCTAGGGGGGGTTTAGGACGTGGGGTTAGGGCAACCCTAGGGTTAGGTCAACCCTAGGGGTGTCCCTAACCCTTATTTTGACAAGCTATAATCAGCAAAGAACCCTAACCTGGAACGTCAAAATGGGGGAGGGTTCTCTAAATGGAAGTGCTAGCTTCGCCTAGAGTTTCTTGCAAATACCTAACAACCCGACGGACCATCACTAGATACCCAAGTGCACTATGCGGGCCTGTTTCTTCTACATCTAGGGTTCGTCACATAATCCAGTAGGTAACAACAGTCAAACCCCAAAGTAAAGGGTCTAGTCATAGTAAAAACTATGACATACTCCCCGCCTTTGAAAATGTCGGGGGGCGGTCGTAAGTTTTCATATCTTTGCGGATGTTTCTCATCTTTGTGGAATGGCTCGAGCAAATTGACATGAAACACATTGTGTATTGTTCCCAACTCCGGAGGAAGATCTAACTCATAAGCCACTTTCCCTACTTGCTTCACCACCTTGTATGGACCTATGTAGTGCGATAGAAACTTCCTCGAAAGAGTCATTGGAACCTTCAGGTTTTTGGTACTCAACAATACCATATCCCCAACCTGATACTCTACATCCCGCCGATGTTATCGTACTGCTGACGATACCTTTCCTGTGCTGCAGCCATCGCTTGACGAGCAGCTTCCCATGTTCGATACAATTGTCCCGTGAACTCTGCTACAGATGGAACTCGATTGCTATCGTCTTTCGGTAACACCATACTCTGAGGAATACCACCCTTATTCCCAGTTAACACTTCCATCGGGCTACATCCGATTGCAGTGTGCATCGAGTTATTGTAACATATCTCAGCCATATCTAAGTGTTCAGCCCAATCAAGTTGATCACCTTGAACATAGCATCTGAGATAGTCCTCGACTTGTCGGTTTACCCTCTCCGTCTGACCATCCGTTTGTGGATGATAAGCCGTACTAAACCTCAGCATCGTCCCAAATTGCTTGAACAACGTTCCCCAAAACTTGCCAGTAAATCGAGGATCCCGGTCTGAGATCATCGTTTCCGGTAGCCCTCGCACTCTTACGACTTCGTGGAAGAACAACTTTGCTGCTTGTTTTGCATTCACTGTCTCTACAGTTGGAATGAAATGAGCAACCTTTGAAAATCGATCGACCACCACCATAAGAGCATTGAAACCACAAGATTTTGGCAATCCCATGATAAAGTCCAAAGTAACACTTTGAAATGGCCGCTCTGGAATCGGTATACATTGTAACTTCCCAGCTCGTTTTTGCGAACGACTTTTCACTTGTTGACATGTGGGGCATGTCTTGACATACTTGGCAACATCGTCTATCATACCCGGCCAATAGAATCCCTGTTTCAACAAAGCCAACGTCTTGTGCCTTCCACCATGCCCTGCCAAAGGAACGTCGTGATGCTCTCTTAATAGCCTCTCCCTCCATGTCCCTTCTGGAACATAGAGTCTCTTTTCTTTATAATAAAGAACTCCATCTCGTACTGCAAAATGGGCCTGTTTGAGTGCATCCATTCGACTTTCTATTCCTGCTGGAATATTACCATCTCTTCGTAATTGATGAACTTGTTTCCTCTTTGCCACCAGGCTCAAAGCTTCCTTGGCAAACTTGTCCTGAGGATACGCCGTCACAAATTCATCCACCAAAGTTGACACGGGTGCTGACATAATACGAAGATGACCCTTTCTACTGAGTGCATCAGCTACCACATTTCCTTTCCCGCCTTATGTCTGATTTCAGGCTGAAATCGTGCCAACTTCTGCTGCCATCTAGCATACTTTGGTGATAGCTTCGGCTGCGTTTCAAAATACCTTAGAGTTACACTATCTGTCCAAACCACAGTGCCATGACTTGGAAGATAATGACGCCAATACTCCAAGGAAGCAACAATAGCATACATCTCCTTTTCGTGGTAGGCCATCGAGTTTGCGCGGCATCTAACTTCTTCGAGAAAAAGGACACTGGATGTCCTTTTTGTTTGCAATACACCACCAATTGCAAAGTCGGAAGCGTCACATTCTACTTCAAAGGGATCTTCAAAGATGGGCAACTGCAAAACTGGCTCAGAAGAGATAGCCTCTTTGAGTTTGACGAATGCACGTTGGCACTCTGGAGTCCAATGCCATGGAATGTTCTTCGTAAGATCTGTCAATGGGGCCGCTATTTCTGAGTAACCCTTTATGAATCTTCGGTAATACCCTGTCAGACCAAGAAATGATCTAACTTCATGCACGTCTTTTAAGGTCATCCACTCAGTAATAGCTTGAATTTTCTTTGGGTCCATGGCAACCTCCCCACCTGAGATCAAGTGTCCCAAGAAATCTATCTTGGTTTGACCAAATGCGCACTTGCTTTCTTTAGCATACAACTGGTTCTCTCTCAACCTCTGAAACACTTTTTCTAAGTGTTCCACATGTTCTTCAATTGTCGAACTGAAAACCAGAATGTCATCAATATACACCACCACGAACTCGTCTAGATAGTCTCTAAACACATCATCCATCATTGTGCAAAAAGTTGCTGGAGCATTGCACAACCCGAATGGCAAGACTAGAAACTCAAATGATCCATAACGCGTTCGAAAAGCGGTCTTCTCAATGTCATTCTCTGCTACCCGAATCTGATGGTACCCAGACCTCAAGTCTATTCTTGAAAAGTACTTTGCTTTTGATAGTCTATCAAACAAGTCGTCCACTCGCGGAAGAGGATACTTGTTTTTGATAGTTATCGCGTTCAGTGCTCGATAGTCCACACACATTCGCATCGTACCATCCTTTTTCATTACAAACAAGATCGGTGCACCATATGGTGATCGACTAGGTCGAATGTGTCCTCGACCAACCAATTCCGTCAGCTGTCTCTTCAATTCAATCAACTCTTGAGGATTTAACCGATATGGGGCTCTTGCCGGTGGAGACGAACCCGGCAAAACCTCTATTCTGTGGTCCACAGCTCGACGTGGAGGTAACTCAGGCGGCAAATCTTCCGGTAACACATCCCTAAACATGTTCAAGACTTCCAAAATAGGTTCGGGAACATGTTCTTGACCATCTCCTATTTTGACTTCACCAGTATCCAAAACCATTGCAAGAAACACACGTTCCCGATGTCTAACTGCTTTACGCAACTGAGTCAAGGTAAGGAACATAGGATTCCAATCCCTATCAGTTAGCGTTTCCATTCTGAGCGTCGTTTTTCTAATGGCTTCTTTATCTGCTGCAAGCGTGATTCGATTATCTCCGGAACCCCTCATTTCGATTACATGTTTATGGAACCATTCCATACCCAGAACAAAGTCAAACCCCGTCATATTCAAGACAACTAAGTCTAGCTTAGCCTTCCAATCTTTGATTTGGACAGGAACTGCCCTTGCTATATTATTAGTATTTTGAGAACCTTTGCCAAAATTGATCTTTATTTCACACATCTTTATTACATCCAAATTCAATCGACGAGCTAGACTAGTCGATATGAAGTTGTATGTTGCTCCAGTATCGATCATCATTCGGACTCGGTCCCCTCGTATCCTTCCTGTCAAATATAGCAAAGGGTCAGTTTTGTCTTGAATAGCGAATAAGGCAGGTTGTGTCTGGCACAACATTACCTCTTCTGACTCATCTTCCGGATCTTCAAGCGTTTCTGGTTCAGCAACTTCCTCTTCTACCATCGCCTTGAAATGTCCTGATTGTTGTGAGGGTGCCGGACACTCTTTAGCAAAATGACCAGGCTTGTTACAATTATAACATTTCACGACCCCGCCTGCGGAACGCGGGGGAGCAGACTTTGGAGCCGATCCTTTGGTCTGCTGAGGAGGTGGTAACGCCAATGGTTTCCGAAATCCGGTGGGTCTTGATGTGTCCGAAAACTTGGAACTGCCAACAAAGGGACTTGCACTTCGAATTGATGGCGATTGATCTGGTCGCCTATCAAACCTTCTGAACCCAGACTTTGGAGGAAACCTCCTTGGTTTAGGTTTTGCTTCCTCCCCTTTGTACAAGTCTTCTAACGACATGCCATAAGCAACCTTTTGAGCTGCCTCTTGACATTCCCGATAGCTTGTGGGCTTGTACCTTAAGATCTCCCTTCGCGTTTTCTCATTCAAGCTAGCCATGAAGCAACTTCGAGCTTCATCATCGCTCATATTTGGCACCAATCGCCGTACACTTTCGAATCGATAAACGTGGTCCATAGGACTTCCCCGAACTCCCTGTTGACAAAGTGCCAGGTCAGCACGCAATCGCAAACCGAGATCATCCGGCATATACTGCTTTTTGATCTCCTTTTTCATGTGCTTCCAGCTGTTTCGGTATCCACGTTCACCTTCAACAATTCGCCACCAAGTCTTAGCTTCTTCTTTAAGAAACTGCTTAGCACATGCAACCTTTTCTGTCTTTCTCACGGAAGCAGCCTCGAAATAGCTTTCCATATCATACAACCAGTCATCCAAAACCTTGTAATCCTTTGAACCCATGAAATTCGAAGGCTTTACCGGTTTGAATTTACTGGGACCTCCACCAACTACTTCCGTCGAAGAATCTGATTCAGAGGAACCTGACTCTGAGTCATGCTTCTTCTTCTTTTTCCGTGTGTCTGGTTCGGAACGTCTGGCACTGCCGTATTCGTTGGAATCCGAACGGCAACATTATCGATTCTGTCATTCAATCCCAAGACATCCCCTCGAAGTTCGTTTAGGGCATCCATCATTATTTCACGCCAACCAGGTCGCTGCCTAGCCCTAGGGGGTCGACCTGGATCAGCTTCATCCATCTCCTCATTTTGAGCCTCTGCGACAGCCCTCTCTGCCTCAGGCTCCGGTTGCTTTCTTTTGCTCATCGTATTGAACCCTAGTTTCAACACTCGGAGAATAAACCCTGCACAGGTTGTACACCCACACACATCAGCTTGAACTAGCATAAGACTTTCGGACATACCTAGAATCTCACGCCGACTCACTGAGCAAGTGTTCTCCGAAGTTTGACAACTCACAGGATCAAACTCTCTGCGCAGAATACAGACATGTTAACCAAAGCGATAGAGTAGATCAAGAATTTAGAGTTATCTAAACATTGAAACACTTATGACTTAAGGTAGTCCTACTGACCGCAGAGAACTTGCTCCGATACCAATTGTCAGAGTTTTTACCTGGTGCCACAAAGGCGGCTTGCCAGGTGCCAACCCTGGAATCCCCTCTCTGGAAACCCCACGGAATCTGGTAAAGTAACCCGTATTAGGAACCCAACCCTTAGGAACTTAAACCCTAACTGACCAAGTCCACGAACGAGACTCACCTTGTGAATCAGGATGCACGGACTGGCCGAGTTATAGGTGTTGTTCCTAGCTTGGCGTGGTTGAGGCGGCCGGAGCAAGGCCTCAACCACTAGTTCTGCGGAACGTGAACTCGGGCAATACCTTTGAGCTTGCGAGCAGGTTTTCGGACCAAGGAATTGGCTAACTCCTTGGAAGTGACGTGCCCTTGTCTCAAAGGCAAGATCCTGCCAACGATAAGGATAGTCTAACCCTAGGGTGGGTTGTACCCCTGTCGTGTGGAAGTTTGGGCGGCACAACAGAGGGTTGCACCTTGACGACACAAGCTTAGCTTGCACCGGTAGGAGGTTAACGAGCTCTCTTTTGAACCCAGGAAGCCTCACTACATATACTCTACCTTATTTATGTGACGGACCCCCCCCCCTGTTTACCTAAATGAGTAAGTGGGCTGGCACGGAAATGCCAGCCCTTAGAGAAAATGGTTGTCCTAACCTAATCCTAAACCTAACCCCTAGGGGGGGGTTTAGGACGTGGGGTTAGGGCAACCCTAGGGTTAGGTCAACCCTAGGGGTGTCCCTAACCCTTATTTTGACAAGCTATAATCAGCGAAGAACCCTAACCTGGAACGTCAAAATGGGGGAGGGTTCTCTAAATGGAAGTGCTAGCTTCGCCTAGAGTTTCTTGCAAATACCTAACGACACCCGGCCGGACCATCACTAGATACCCAAGTGCACTATGCGGGCCTGTTTCTTCTACATCTAGGGTTCGTCACATAATCCAGTAGGTAACAACAGTCAAACCCCAAAGTAAAGGGTCGAGTCATAGTAAAAACTATGACACTTGGCATCAGCGCTCAACCCTAAATTGCAACTGATTTGCTCCTCCCACCCCAAATTGCTCTAGAGCGCTCACTTAGCATGCAATCAATATCCAACTTCCGAATTTTGGTTTCCATCAAAATTAGATATGTGATGTTGATCTCATTCTCCATCAAAATTAAATATGTGATATTGATCTCGTGCTTTGTTTTGAGTTTAAGGCTGCATCAGAAAGAAATAAGATATGTGATGTTGGGAATCGATGCAATTTATGGAAAACCTCTGAGTTTGAGGCCTCATAAGAAGAAGAAATGATTTGGGTCTCCGTGCTTTATTTTGAGTTTGAGACTGCATCAGAAAGAAATAAGATATGTGATGTTGGGAATTGATGCATTTTATGGAAAACCTCTCTGAGGTTGAGGCCTTAGAAGAAGAAGAAATGATTTGGGTCTTCATCAAAATTAATATGTGACATTGATCTCGTACCTCTAATGTTGAGGCCTCAAAAGAAGAAGAGGGTGGAGATGTTGGGCATCAAAGGAGGGTGGAGATGTTGGGCATTGATCCCAATGCCTCTTGCATGCATAGTGAGTGCTCTACCATATGAACTACACCTTCTGTCTCATGAGTTCACCCTAGTTGTCACCGTGGCGTGGCACTTTTAGTCAGGTCAAAATACCTGTTGAATGGCTTGGGCGTGTCAATAGTCCAACGGTTAGGATAATTGCCTTTCAAGTAATAAATTTGGGTTCAACTCCTAATTGACGCATCACAGCAACCTTGGGGTCTAAAATAAAGTATATAGGGGATTAAATTAGGGTTTAGGGCTCAAAATAAAGTACCTAGGGTTTAGGAAAGGTTAGGTAGGAATTAAATTAGGGATTTTGCCATAAAATATAGTACGTACGACTTTAGGGTTTAGGTACATATGGTATAAATCAGGGTTTAGGGCTCACAATAAAGTACATACAAAACATTTTATGTGATGTCAAGAGTGGGATTTGAACCCACACCTATGGACTAGAACCTTAATCTAGCGCCTTAGACCAACTTGACCATCTCTACCTGCCTTTAAGTGTTCTGACCTCTGGGTTACTTGAGGTGCAACCATGGCACTAGGTATAGGGTTTAGCATCTTCATCTTAGGGCTTTTTCTTTAATGGGCTTGTGGGCTAAGATGCCCTTTTCGGGACCATTTAGGTCTCATGTTGTGCCAATCGTTCTTTTAGGACTTTTCCTAGGTTGGGAATCCCAAATTGTGAGGTGCCATGGAATATGTTTCCAAGCCTATGTTAAGCAGTGGTGGGCACTTGGTCTAGTGGTATGATTCTCACTTAGAGTGTAAGAGGTCTTGAGTTCAATTCTTGGTGTGCCCTTAAACAATTGATTGTTATGGACCATTAAATAAATTGTGGGCGGCGTACATCAATAAAGTGGATAAACATAATATTTACTCAATAATTTCATCAATAAATATTATACCTTTCCAATTTACTTATTATATATATTACTAACATGTGTATATATACTTTATTTAGAATTAGATATGGGATTTCGACTTAGAGCTAGGGTTCGATCCTCAGAAACACATGGCTGTTAAGTCTTTCAAGATAACACCTGAGACTTTAGGGTCCCAGGTATATCCTCCGAGTAGACCTTAGGATCTTGTGCAGAAATCAGATATGGGATTTCGACTTAGAATAGCTCTATATATATACCTTATCTCGTCTCTAAGGTCAAGGATAGGATTTTGCTTTGGCCATTGCCATGTTATAGCACTTATAAGGTAGCTTTCTCATAGGACAAGCATATATTCCATATATATATCATATATATTTATATATATAATCATGCACTTGCATTACTAAATGGTTACAAGAGAGCAAGTGAGGAGACTTACTTCTCTTATAGAGATTCTTTCTCTCTCTCTTATGCATTCCTCTCCATAGCTCTTCATAGCCTTCATAGCCTCTCTCTCTCCCCTTCTTGCCCTAACTTACCCTAACTGAATCATATCCTCCTCCAACCGTCATAATTGTCTGGTTCCTACCTACGTAGGATATTTCCTACCGCCGTAGGATTTTCCTACTGCACCTTTCCTACGAGCTTTTGTACATCTTAAGAAAGTTCCGTGTATACAATTCCAACATGCTCTGTTTTTGGTCCTTAACACTATTCCCCACCTTGAATCCTGTAGTGTCCTCACTACATTTATCCTATGCCTTCCTTATGATGTTGACCTTCATGATACTTTGGATTCTTCTCTTTGTGCTTTTAAAAGTTGTTCCTCTCTTTCTTTAGTTCTTGGTTGGAAGTTGATACCTTGACTTTTAACACTTGATATTCTGCATCATATTCCTTAGGATTAACATTTGCTTTTTCTTTCTATTACTGAATAGTTTTTTATTCATGTTCCTTAGGCTCATCCTCTGTAAACGGAATAGGAAAAACATCTTTTTTTTGTGGTATCATTTAACTTCTTATAGTTTACATATACTCTCAATTTCCCATTCTTTTTAGGAACAATCACAAGTGGTGATAACCATTGTGCACCTTGTATAGGATAAATGAATCCAACATTTAATAACTTATCTATCTCCTCCTTAACAAGTTGTGCATAATTAGGATTCATCCTATATGCTCTTTGTTTCACAGGTTCACTTCTTGGTAATAATTGCATAGTGTGTGTACACAATTCATGAGGTATGCTTTTAGAATCTCTATAAGACCAAGCAAAAACATCTTGATACCTTTGAAATAAATTCAATCCTTTTTCCTAGAGTTCTTTATTTAATTCCTGAGCAATGAATAAAAGATTTTAGGCTCATTTTTTGTGCCTATATTCACTTGCTCTAAAGGTTCCATAATATACATATATGTATACTTTGTAGGCTTTTCCTATAAATTAATTTCATGTGGGATTGGTTTATAGAACTTTTCATGTAATCCAGGCCTATTGTTTGCCTTCTGCTGAACAGTCTTCTTTCCTTTCAGCACTACATGAAGTTCAATATCTGTTAGGACCTTTAAATCAGGATATGCTTTCAAGATTTCTACTTCCTCTTGATCATCTAACCCATTAAACCAATTATATCCTTATAAAATAATATGTCAATTTTCCTTTTTAACATACCTTTTAGTATGATTGTAGATCACTGGTTTTCCTTCTCCTTCTCCTAGCGTCATCTTTCTTGTTCCCCAATCTTGTATCACTTTTGCAGATTTCAACCAAGGTCTACCTAATAACATAGTATATACATTATCTTTTCCTTCCATTTAAAAGACAATGAGTGATACTTTATACTTAAGACCTTTTATAAATATAGTTACTCCTCCCACTATACCTACAAGCTTCACACTTCTTTGTCTGCCCATTTTCTTAGAAGCATGCTCTTCAATAAAGTTAACTCCTAAGCCTCCGTGTATAAGTGCTTCTTTTATCTTATTTTTACCAGTATATACTGTAATACTTGGTACATACCCATTATAATCACTTTATTTTTCATAATGTTTTCCACTCAATGAATTTCCTATCATGTACAAGTAAAGATTTTGAAATAATGTTTCATATTTGTAAAATTTGATTTTTAATATATGGGGCAATATGTATTAATTGTCTCAATGTGATTGTGATTTCTTGGCTCAATGCACTTTGAGCCATTGATTTTGCCACATCATCCTGAATCTGCTTCACATGAATACTCTGTTTTACAAAAATATTTTATTTTACAAGAATATTCTATTTTACAAGAATATTCTATTTATGGGAATACTTTTTCATAAGAATATTTTTTTTCACATGAATATCCTTTTTCTCCAGAATATTCCTTAATAGAATCAGTTATTTTTAGATCTTTAAATATATCTATTGGGTCTTTCTTATCATCCAAGATATACTCAGGGAGATCTCATTCTTGGAGATGAATGTTCATTTCTTTTCTTGTCTGCATATTATCCTGTGATGAATATACAGAATTTCCTTCTTCTGTAGTAAGGTATTCTTATTTTCTTTATACAGGTTATTGCTTTCATGGCAAGATGATTTTCTATTTTTCCCTTCTACATCAATTAATCTAGCTCCAAGCTAACATTTAGGAGCATTATTTAAAGTAAAAGGTTGATTCCTAGGACAATTTGGAGAAATATGTCCTTTCTCCCCACATGTATAACAAGTAAGATTACTTGAATTCCTTCTTTGTACTTCTCTTTGTTTATAATCATTTTGATCTCCATAAACTTCTTTTCTTGGATAGGACCTATCTGGTCCTCTGTAGAAAGTCTCATTCCTTCCCATGTTAGTCTTGGATGGTGGAACATAATTAGTTTGATTCCTTTCATACAGCCTATCATTTCCTATGTAAGGAGCATCCCTTCTATTATTAACAAGATTTATGTTTCTTCCTTCCTGCCAGTTCCCAGTATTTGCCCCATAATCAAACTTCCTATTATGAGATGAAAATGTATTAGTAGGAGGTTGTCTCACAAGAAGCGGTCTATCATACCGACCTTCCTTCATTTCTCCTCTCTCTTTCCACACATGTTACATTTTGATTAAGAAAATACTTACATTTTTTGCCGAATGTCCTTTTTTATCACATATTTAACATTTTGGCAACTTTAGTCTGCATTTATCTACAATATGCCCATGATTTTGTACTTAACACACCATACCTTAGAATCCAATTCCTTATACATAGAATTGTTTTTAAAGGATTTTACCAATTGCAATAGCATTTTCTCATCAATTTAATAGTCCTGAACCTTAATAGGTTCTTCTTTATCATCTGGACTATCCTCTCTTCTTCTTGAAGACTTTATCTTTCTTTCAGCTATGTTTTCTATTTATCTCCTCCTTTTCTCATAATCTTTTAAATGTTTTACAAGATCTTTTTTATATATTTCTTAAATAGTCATTGCATAATGCTTATATGGCTTCTGCAATCCTTACTTATACCATTTAAGCAAAGCATCTTCCTTAACATATAGTGAGTATTTTTTTTCATGCTTCTTAAAATGGTGTGTATATTTTTTATAGTTTCAATTTTTCCTTACAAGATATTCCTAAGCTTCTTTAAGTGCTCTTTAGGCAACTCTTCTTTCTTAAAGTATTCTTTGAAAGTTTCTGTAACTTTCTCATAGTCTTCTCTCACATCCTTCTCTAACTCATAATACCAATCAAATGTATTTCCTTTTAATGTGTGAGGAAATATAAGCAACTTATCTACATTGCTTACTTTATACAACTTCACATCTCAAATTGCAATAAGTGTCTTTTAGGATTTTCCTTCTTTCTTGCGGAAAATATTGAGTACATCAATGTGCCTCCCAACATTCTGCGGAAAAGTGTCATATTAGACATTCTCAACAGACTTTCTCTACCACCTTCTCCTCATTAAAAGGGGAACTTCCAAGTGTCCTCCTTCTGGTCTAATAGAAAATCTTGTTCTTTGAGGAGTTCCTTCCAACTCCTCTTCTCTTGCAGTTTGACAGTCATCATATTGTATATCCTCCACACACTTTCTCCTATCTAATCAATGAGTTTTATAAGAGCCTCTTGTCTATTAGCGAGCTCTATTTGCTCAACACGGGCAGCCTCTTTCTCGGCCTGCCTATTATCTCTTTCTCTTACTAAAGATGAGTTGGGATTATGATACCTTCAAGGCTCCACCATCATCATATTTCTTCAAAGCGGTAACTGATACAAGTTTAGGAGCATGAGTGTAACCAACTCCCTTAAGGACGTGGCTCCTTCCATTTAAAATCACCTTTACCACCTTCCTAGTCCAATCAGGTTGTGCATCCAAGTCATCCCAAGGATGAGATCATAACGTCTTAGCTCTGCAAAAAAAAATTGCTTCTTGAAGAACACATCTCCAACTTCCAATATAAGCTCTACATAGGCACTTTGCTTTTGTGATGAAGTAGTAGCTCCTTCCATCGTGTACGGATTAGTCCTCTTAGTTGACAAGTTCAATCTCTCCACCAACACCGAAGAGATGAACTCATCACTGCTACCAAGATCAAACAGAATTAATGCCAAAACTCTGTTGATGGTTCTTTCAAAGCAAATTAGATTGCCATGATTAGCTTCAGAGACAACTACAATAGTGTTCCCAAGCACACACCTTAACTCTCTAGCTACCATAGACAACACCTTGGACCTTGGAGTTTTTTGATCCTTTTAAGTCACTTCCTCCAGTCCCATCTCCTTCACATGCTTCTCATTCTTGGCCTTCCTAGCCTTGAAGGTAGAACAATCTTTGATGTAATGATTCAAATCATTACACTCAAAGCATCCACGATTGCCAAGACTCCAACTAACTCCCTTGCGGTCTTTGTCCTTCTGGTACTTCTTACTACCACTATGATACTTGGAACTCTTAGCATCGTTGTTATACCTCTTTTAGAATTTGGTTTGAGACTCCTCAGTCTTGGAGTCCTCCCAAATGTTCTGCTTTCCAACTGTCAATGCACTCCTTTCCATCCACGTACCAACCACACGTGCCTCCTCCACTACCTAATCAAGAGTCTTAAACTCTTTTTTCCGACTCTCCAATGCATTCACCAATTGTGCACTCCTGAGTCCATCAATGAAGTAGTCATGCTAAGAACTAAATGAGATCTCAGGATCGTGAGCAATCAATGCTCTCATCTTGCTGATGTGAGAGATTCCCTTGCTTGAAATCTCATAAGCGAAACATGTTCAGCAAACACTTCGATTATTGTATGAAGACACTAAGTCTTTCATTATCTCTTCCCTGGCTTGTGCATCGTATGTAGGTGCATACTCCTTGAAAGCATCCATGAAGTGAGTCCAAGCTTGCTCTCATCACTCTAATGACTAGTCCTTAGCAGTTTGTTCACTTTGTTCAACCATGAATGTGCTGATATGTCCTACCACGGCCATCAAACTCAAGAAGATGCTTCTTCTCAAAGAACCGTCAATTGGCTCTAGTCACATAATGACGATCACTGCTCCTAGAGTGTCGTGTTTTATCCGGGCTTTGCTCTCGCACTTGAGGAGCTCCTTAATCTCTCCTAGCTCATCTCTTAGAGCATTCTAGACTATCTCTAATTCTCCCGAACTCCTCTTAGTACTTAGCATCATAGTCCACTTGCCTACGGAAGAGGGTTTGCAATTCTTTCTTGAGAGCTACCTAATCCCACACAGGCGCATCCTCATCAACTCCATGAATCTCCCACCAATACTTTGGATTAGATACATAATCCGACATGATATCCACTCAACATAGTAAAGCAAGGTTATCTCAGCCCAAGCTCCGATACCAAGTTGTTGTCAAGCCACGATCCAGGAACAAGGAAGAGAGCAAGATTCCAAGAACAAGAAGGCTTGACTCAGGAGTAGGACATGGAGCAAGACAGGAACTAGGAACTTAGGAGCAAGACAAGGCGCAGGATAGGATCCAGAAATAAGACAGGAACATGACAGGATTCGGGAGCAAGACAGTAGCAGGACAAGATCCATGAGCAAGACAGGAACAGGACAGGATCCATGAGCAAGACCAAAGCAGGACAGGAACCAGGAGCAAGACAAGAGCAGGAGGCAAGAAGCAAGACACAAACAAGACAAGAACAAGAACGATCGTAGAATGACTGGTGTTGATAGTAACTGATTGTACAACAATTAAGTCAGAGCTTTTATACTCACAACTCTAAGAGCTAATCTAGGCATGAGTGCTAAAAGTGGCTGCATGCATCTAAAAGTGGTTATGTGCATGCAGAGGCTAAAACGAGTCCACATGTCCTCTAGGCATATCCTGTAGGCATATCCTATAGGAATATCATGTTGGTATATCCTGTAAGAATATCCTGCAGACATATCCTGTATCTGGAATCCTGCATCCTGTATCGGGTCGTGACAACTGTTACACTCCTACACATTGTACCTAGATGTTGCCTAACTCACTACCCAACCTTAGGGCACTTAAGTTCACCCCTGAGCTGTAGCAAGTTGAACTCTACTCCCAAAAGCTATTACATTGCTGTCGCTGTCCAAAATTAGGGTCTCCCTAAAACGTGATTAGCTTAAGCACGAGATCACTCACGGTCAACCTTTGACCAAAACTATGGACCAATGTTTGACTGTAACACAAGTGGAGACTAACCACATACAAGTTACGTAAGTATAATGTCAATTGAAGGTATTATAAGCCTAGGTCAATACAATGGCAACATGCAAAGGGATATACATGATGGTACCCCAAAAGCTATGTAGTTAGAATGGGTGTCATTGTGCGATCTCAAAAGGTAGTTATGTAGTTAGGTAAATAGCAACAAGAGTTGGCCAATAGGGATTAGGTCATGTGATAAATGACACTTGAGTATACAAGGAGAAATGTTGGATCAAGAAGGGGCTTTGCATCTTCATTGTACGCTGCTCCCTTTCTCTTGAGCACCTCTCCCACATCTAATGGTTATCTATAATTGCAAGCAATAACATTGTAATAGGATTTTGTTCATATTTGGTGACAATGTGCGCACTTAGGACTCTTTTTTTTTTCTTTATGTTAATTGTTCTTCTACCTATGTGTTTTAGGGTTTGTAAGGCTTATGGTGTCCTTAGGCATTCCATTTGTGAAGTGAACCTTAACAATCCTTAGCCCAATGACCGTTAGGCAAATGAACCTTAACAATCCTCACTTTGCCCAACAATTGTTAGGCAAGTGATCCTCGCCTCACCCAATGACATTAGGCAAGTGAACCTTAACAATACTCACCTCACACAACGACTATTAAGCAAGTGAACCTTCACGATCTTTATCTCGCCCAACAATCATTAAACAAGTGAATCTTGATGATCCTTGCCTCACCCAACAACTGTTAGGCAAGTGAACTTAATGATCCTTGCCTCACCCAACAACCATTAGGCAAGTGAACCTTAATGATCCTTGCCTCGCCCAACAACCGTTAGGCAAGTGAACCTTAATGATTCTTGCCTTGCCTAATGACCATTAGGTAAGGAAACCTTAATTATTGTTGCCTCGCCCAATGATCATTAGGACAGTCTAACCAAACTATTCTTTAGGCCAATGGATCACCTGAAAACTTATTACAAATGAATAATAAGTAGGAGTAAGTAGGAAGATGATAGGAAAAGAAAAAAAAAACACAACTCTTTCCCATTAAAACAATTTATAAATATTAAATGATATGTTATATTCAATTTGAGCAAAATCCTACTTATATAAGCATGAAACTTATCATGTGTTGTGCATGTGACATGTGGCATTCCCATGTGTTTGTCGTGTCACCACCCAAGTGACACTTGCATATGTATACACGAATTTACCATTTTAAAAGTAAAATTGAAATTGTAAAGTTTATAATTTATAAATGTAATTTAAAATAAATTGATAATGTGATTTTAATTTTTAAAAATTTATAATTTGTAATATGTCAATACAATGTAAAAAGTGTATGTAATATAGTATTTCATAAGATTAAACCTATAAGTAAAATTAAAACCTTAAACTCTAATATAAACCAAGAAATTGATAAATTGAATTTAGATACTAAATACTTTAAATAAAAGTTGAAGGTATTAATAAGGTTTTATATTAAATTGGTGGGTTTAACTATTTAATAATAATTTATTAATTAATTAATGCTTAACCCAATTATTATTCTTAACTTGATGAGTTTTCTTTAGCCTAATGAGTTTATCTCTAAGCTAGATCCTTAACCCAATTGTTATTCTTAACCTAATGAGGTTATCTTTAACCCTTTAACTTATTTAATTGACCTTTAACTAATTGTTAGTGAGTTTATTTTTAAGTTGGGCCTTTAACTTTGTTATTAAATCTAGTGAGTTTACTCTTAAGTAAAACCTTTAATACAATTGTTATATTTAACTTTGTAAGTTTATTCATGAAAGTTTTTATGTTTGAGCTAATAATTTAATGACCCTTTAATTAATTTGTTATCTTAACCTCACACATGTTTGAAATTTATCCTTAACTTAATTGTTATACTTAACCAAGTGAGTTTATTTTCAACGCCCAGTCATACACGATTCATGCTTGATTCAATAGCCCCAATAATGACATGTGGATTTTGGATTTATAATGATTGTAGCTAGACTTAATTATTTAAAAATTCATTATTTAACTAGTTGTTATCCTTAATTTGATGAGTAATGTAATTGTTATTCTTAATAAATGAATTTATTCTTAAACTCATAGGTTTACTCATGCTTTAACTTTATTTTTTATAAGGTGTTAATTTTTATTCATAATGAGTAGAATAAAATAAAGTTAAAGGTTTTAATAAACTTTTATATGAAAATTTAAATAATTCTTAATAATTAAGATCTACATGTAAATCTTAAATAAAGAGATGTACTAAAGTTGGAAGTTTGTTATATATAATATGTATAAGAGTAAAGTAAAAATAAAGTATATTTTATTGTTTGTTCTAGACAAATATGTTACTTATACTTATTATAATTTATAAAGGATACATAGAATTTATAACTTGTGCACAATTTAACCTTTAATGTCCTCACCAGATTTTTGATAATTAAATTTTTTATACGAGTTTGATGATGACGTCCTG
Organism: Selaginella tamariscina; assembly: GCA_003024785.1. Classification (NCBI taxonomy): domain Eukaryota; kingdom Viridiplantae; phylum Streptophyta; class Lycopodiopsida; order Selaginellales; family Selaginellaceae; genus Selaginella; species Selaginella tamariscina. Next base: position 154,857 of record PUQB01000464.1, on the reverse strand, counting down.
GGAGTAAAGGGAAACGGTGGGTTTGACAAGCATGTATGTAATTGAAAATGATTTAAATTAGCGTCTTAGCAGCCTTAAACCAGCTCTAAATTTAACTTTAGAAGACAGAATTATTACATCTAAAGTTAATCCTGGTGGCATTACTTTGATATAAATACCGCCTGTCTAACATGTTCTATACACTTGTCTTAGCTAGTTAATAAAATGGTGATGAAGGTGTGCATTGCTAGCCATGCTTGGCTTAGTTCAAGCATTCAACACTTCTACACTCTGTCCAACTGCAATCTTCAGCTTCGCAGATTCGCTCACAGATTCTGGGAATCTCTGCTTTGAAGCGTTGGCAATGAACCGTCCTGGTTGTGTTGCTTCTGAGCGTCCTTATGGAATGTCCCTTGCTCAAGGTCCAACTGGCAGGTACATTAATGCATGTTATAACATATTACGTGTTAAACTAAAACTATACGTATTTGTAGGTATGTGATGGGAAAATCATTGTTGATTGGCTTGCTGAGTACTTGCACATCTCTGAACTTGTGGATCCAAGCCTTCTTTACAACGATTCCACATTCCGAGGCCTCAACTTTGGATACGCAGGTATGCTCTATCTCTTTATTATTACACACACATTCTTAATTTAAATATTTATTTGGTATGTTCCTAGGTGCCACGGTGTTGCCCCAACAAGGTGTGTTTGCCACCCCTCACATATTCCCCAACCAAATCCAGGACTTCCTTTCTCGCAAGAAGCAAGTGGAGGAGGCATACCCAAAGAGTCTTACCGATGCATGGTACTCCAATGCACTCTACTTCATCGAGATAGGCGGTGACGACCTAAACTACGAGATACTACCGTTGGGTCCACAGGGAGTTGTCCAGAAGACTGTCCCTCAAGTCATCCAAGGTACGATCGACGGTATCTCGATGCTGTATCAGAATGGTGCCAGGAACTTCCTCTTGTTGAACATGCCCATGGCTGGCTGCTCCCCTCTGTACCTGAAGAACTTTGAGAATGTCACCGCTCTCCACAGGGACGAGTATGGGTGCATCCTGGAGGTTAACCAAATGGCACAGGCATACAACGCTAAGCTCAAGGAGATGATGGACGATCTGAGGAAGACGTACACGGATGCAAACTTGATGTACTTTGATTGGTATGCTGCTAACGTGGACATCTTGAAGCATGCAGACTTCTTTGGGTTTGACCACTTTGATCAACCATGCTGCGGCCAGGGGGCGGCCCGTATAACTCGGGGAGGACAGTACTTGTGTGGATGCGATCCAACTGCGACACCCTGCAGCAACCCTGACAAGTACATAAGCTGGGACGGTATTCATTACACACAGAACTTTTACAGGTTGACGGCAAACGCCATTGTGCTCTCTCGACACATGGATCCTCCTACAACATTTGTTCCAAGATGTGCCGTGCCCGTCCTTCCTCTAGTGCCTTGATGATTTTTTAATTCTAACTAATTAATTAATGCAATATTATAAAGTTTTTTTTACGTAAGTTAATACTATCTCAAAGAATTTGAATTAGATTTTAACAATAAACTTCGAGCAATAATACTTGTTCTATTCTGCTAAAGATCACTATAAGTGATATACCTTTGTATATACTGCTTCTTTGTGATATACCTTTGTATGTTTGTGTGTCTCTGTGTAAAGAGATTACATAAACATAAATAGGTGAAATCACTTTACAGTAAGGTTTTCCATGGAAGTGCATTCAGTTGAGATGGTATTATGCTCTTGAATATGATTCATTTTGTTATATTCTTCATGTATAACTTAGCATATTATGAAGTTATTCCGGTAAGCATGTTCTTTATATTGAAGATTCAAATGTATATACACACTATATTACACATATATAATATAGACTGGCTTCATGTTTATATGTATATACTGACACACGGGAACATGTACTCATACATAGATTACATACAGATGTTAACGAGAAAGGCACATACACAGCTACACACACTTAACACTGACGAGCGTCTCATCAAAGTAGCGATACATAAATAGTTTTCACTATTTGTACGTGAGGTAAGGACTTCCAACTTTTCTTGTTTTAATTGTTCACCCATCGATAAAACTTTGTAATTTACATAAATAATCAGTTAGATAAATTGATTTTTTTTATTGTTTCCACGTTAGTAGACGTGTGTGTGTGTGTAATATATAATATATACATACCAGGCTTATATATTGATATACCAAGACGTTGATATATAAGTAATGAAAACCTCATAAATTATTTCAATACATGCTGTGAACAATGTATGCAGGCTACCTTTTGCATCCTGTTTGCAAACTATATTTATATACATACATATTTATATTTGCATTTACTGTGTGTGTGTTAAAAAAAACACATTAAAGTTACGTTTTAACATAAAATCTTTAAAGAAATAACAACCACATTATTAAAATTAAAAATTAAATACCTTAATATTAATTTCATTTTAATGAGTGGTTAAAATGCACTCCAGCTAAATTAGTTTTTGCTTCTTATGCTGTTGGGTTTTCAAAAGAGTATGGCAAAGCTTTTTTTTTTTGGTGAGAATAATTAGTAATGCTATTTAGTCTAATTACCAGGCAGTTTTAAGTTTCTAGACTCCGTTCTCCTCAATTTTATCTCATTTAAATCAAATGTCACCCAGAGAAAAACTGTGTCCATAGATTAGGAATGCTTGGCCACAGTTCATATTTCACGCATATATTATAAATATAAATTTAAATTAACTAAAATTTTATTATATATTATCTATGAGAAATTAAATATGTAAGTAGACCCGGGAAGTAGACATAACAGACACACACACACATATATATACAAATTTTGAACAAAGTTTGGCTACCGACATACCGAGTAAAGACCATCAATAGTCACCAGTAACTAGCTTAAATGTCTTATAAACGCTAATGTGCCTACCAACTATGAACCGACTAACTTGTTGCCTGGAGGGGTTATATGGCCGTAACCCTAAGGGGTAGGAGGTTGCCGACCAGGTCGAGAGGATTCCGAGGACACGTGCTATTATGAACTGTTAAATTACGGCCATATACTTTGAGACGTTGGATACTAATTTATTAGATCTGACGATTGAGATTTAAAGCATATGAAATGTTACTAGGTATAACCCTGGGTGATTTAACGGACGAGATTCACAGGATTCGAGATCCGGCTGTAAAAAGACTAATATCTAAGACAACAGGTACATATGACATAACAACCCATATCAAAACTAAATCATTTACAGTCACCAGGATCATAATTGAAATTAAAATTTAAAACTTGATTATGAATAATTGATTTAATACATCTTAAACAAAGATATATTAATAACATTATTCAAATTATATTTAAAATGCTGAAGTCTACTAGAGTTTATGATACATCCACGAGTGTCGTCTTCAAACGTTCTCAATTTTAAAAGAATTTGTTACTTTAACAAAAGGATGGATTGTCTGATTAAGGAGCAAGATAGAAACAATAGTGCATAGCATTTACTTATATTGTTGTGAGAATCTAACAGTAATAATAATGAATTTGAATTTAAGATTGAGTTACTGTGTATATGTGTGTTAGCAACCGTTACAAGAAGCTCCATCGACACATAGATATATTAATAATAATTATCACATATTGATTAATTGATTTGATGCATTCTACATTCATATTTATTAATAAATTATTAAATTTTTTAATAAATACTAATACACACACGCAATTTAAATTAATTCTATATATTTTAATAATTAAAATAAATTAAAAATATATATAGTTAATTTAAATAATACTAATTAAATAATTAATAAAATATTAAAATTCACCTAACCGCAACCATTCTTTTATTTACTTTTTTTTTCCCCTTTTTTTTCTTACATATTCATTTGTTTGCCAATCCATGCAAAACAAAACCCCAAACCTAAGAGAGTGATCCACAAGTTGTTACACTCCTACACCATTGAATTTATATGCTACCTAACTCATTGCCCAACCTTGGAATACTCAAGCTCACCCCTGAGTTACAGCAATTTGAACTCCACTCCCAAGAGGTATTACACTGTCCCTAATTAGGGCCTCCCTAAAACATGATTAGCTTAAACATAAGATTGCTCATGGTTAACCTTTGATCATGACTCCGACTGTAACATTCCTTCTCCTGAAAGAAGTCATTGTCCTCAAGGACAAATTGTGTACACTTTGCAAAAATTTATGTCAATGATTTTTCTTTAAAACAAGTTGTTTCAAATATCTTCTTGGTTAGACTCCTTAGATTTTTCAAGTGAGTGTACTAGTACTTCTCCACATACAAGGGCTCTCTTTAGTCCTCTTTAGTTAACTCATATGAAACACTAAATGTAGTTGCACTCTCTCAGGCAACTTCAACTTGTAAGCGACAGCATTGATCTTCTCAAAAGATCTGGTATGGATAAGCATACCACGGATTTAGCTTCTCACACTTCCACGGTTGTAAAGAACTACACTTCAATGAAGAAGCAAAGATGACTCGCACAAACACTTTGTCTCCTAAGTTACTTAATGAGTTGGGGAATTTGCCATGTGTCGAAGATGCAAAGATGTGGACTCAACATTTGAATGTTGTTTTGCCTCTTCTACGTGCAGAGTCTGTTAAACATCTTGGTTGAGTTCTAATATGACAATAATCTTCTTACAATGAACAACATAAAATTCCATTTAATTTTGCTGACGGTGACTTAGTACTGGTACATTGGCTTATTACATAAGTGGCTTGGTCCCTACCAAGTACTTCAAAAGGTTAGTCCTTAGGTGTATCAAGTACAGTTAGTGGGATCTCATGAGGTTGAGATAGTTCACGTAGTTCGTATGAAACGGTCTGTCGTTTGAGACCTATTAAAGATATTCGGTCACACTTTAAATGAGCCAATTCATACTGATCTAGGACCATCAAAATCCATCACCATCTACACAGCTGCAGAGGGGAGGATAATGTAAAAATTGTATACTATATATATGCATGTGTATATACACGACACATGGGTGGTGATCTGGCCCCCATGCCATACGTCAGCACCACGTGTCACATGTGTGCCACATGGTATTGTATATAAGCAAGGTTTTGAGCTGAATTAAAGTATCGCGTTCTGTGCATATTTATCTGTTCTTTCACATGATAATATATATATATATATACACCTTGAACAGATTAAACAAGGTGAATAAAGCTATAGTGAAAATATATTTACCTTAAATAAAATATTTAAAATTAAAAATACATAATATTAATTTATTAAAATTGAGTCAGGCGGAGAGAGGGAGAGGAATTATCTAAATTTCCGTGTGTGATGAATGCATATATGGTTCCAATACAATGTACAAGGAATTGTGTGCTCTCGTGCGTGCGTGCGTGTGAGAGAGAGATATGGTTAAACAAGTCAAATTATATGATATATGAGGAGCTTACGGCTTTTTAAAAACTTGGGCAAACAGTTAATAAAGCAACTAAACAAAACGGCATCACATTAATTACCATTTCTCCACACTATCAGAAGCACAAGTAACTGTCTGCGAGTGCCTCTTTGGCATTCGTGAACACACGTTGCAGGAGCTTGTATTGGAAGGCATTTCCTGCCTGGGAAAGGTTGTTCAGGGTGAACGTGAGCTTGCCAACGAGATAAAGGTCCGACTGCACAGTGTACTTGCCATCGATCAGCGTCTTATCATCCCAAGCTCTAAGACGGCAAAGCGGTTTATGGTCACATTCCCACGAAGTCTCTAGATCTATCAGCATCCAGGACCCAGACCAAGTCTTGAGTACGTTCTTCCACCTGATATCCCTGTGCACCAAGCCTGCAGCGTGCAACTCCTGTAACCCCTCAAGCACGTCTCTAATAGCCACTCGCAGCTCATGTTCTTCTGTGAATAGCTGCTCGTATCCCACGGGGTTCAACACCACTTTGTACCTATCACCCCTTGAAACTGACAAGTCGCCTTTGACTAGCCCCGACTGAGATGCATTGCTGACAGCGTATGCCTTTGTCACATAATCTGTGGTAGTGAACCCCTCTCTCACATGCTGGGACCATGGCTCTATCACTTTGACAACCTTGGGATAGTTGATACGCAGCCGCCTGGTAATTTGTTCATCTGACCCGTAAGTACAAGGTTCTAGTTCCGTAAACGGTGCTGGAAGATAAGTGAGCTTGCTGTAAGTGCTTGTCAAGCTCAGAGCGACCCGGAGGAAGTTGACAGAAAGGCGCAAGCATGTAGCTTTATCAGCGTTCGACGTCATACTAAGGTAGCCGCTCAACTCGTCTGGTGCATGCCCATGCCTCATTGCCCATACAGCCATGTCAGTGCGAGCTAAAGCCACCCCTATTATCCATTGAACTGGTCCATAATACTGCAGAGGAAGCACGCCGATCTTCTTACTCAAATCGTTGAGTGCCTTAAAAAGATTGTCCCGTTTCTCTTCAAATTTGACGCAAAGCCTGTTCAAGAACCACAGCATCAAATCGGGACGGACAGACTCATTTGAAGCCCCCGACTTGTCCACGACGTTCCTGTTAAAGCGAATGCTAACCACCTCCACCAGAGACAGTAAAGTCAACCAGAGAGAACCAAAAGCTTGGTCCCAAATACTCTGCAGCATGTTTTCCGACATTTCTGGAGTTACCTTTGACTTCATGAAGGCGGTCGTGTAGCAAGATATGGCTTCAGCTGGGTAGGCACTAAAAGGGACGAAGTTGGAAGCAACCTCGGGATCGAGCTTTCTGAAGGTCATGTCCCCAACTGGCAGAGGGAGCGGTAGCGGCTCCGCCAAGGCTTTTCTTAAGCCTGGCAATTCCAACACAGAGTACGTAAACGGCTGCAAGACGGTACGAGCCCACTTCTCACTTAAGTCGACGGGATCTGCACATTTTGGAAACAAATATCAGACCTCACAAGAATTATAAGCGGTGACTTTTACCTGAACCAATAACCAATTTGAAGTAAAACGCGTCGTTTGCTTCCAGACGATAGTCCATGTGCTCTGGGGACACATGCCCAGCATCCAACATCCGGATTCAGAAAGTACACTTTGGCATGGTAGCCCAACCTCATCCGGTCTATACACTGGATCAAAGATGTGCCTACAGGAACCGATATGTATGATGCAGTCTTGTGCTCCATAACCGCAGATGTAGTAGCCGGGATGTTCTCCGTGGGCTCCAGCACACAGAAATACAGGAAACAATCGTTCTGGAGTGTCCGGTGAAGCTTCACTGCCGCACTCTCCTTCCCTGTTTGAGACCGATTTGTAACAAAATCTTTAACACAGAATCGAAGTAAATTAACCGCGCGCACACACACACACAAGGCAAACACAGATCTATAGCAACACAAAAAAGACGCAGAAACGGAATACGCACACACACACGCGCAGCTCCATGACAAAGCTCCCTGAATTCAGCCACAAACCGTACCACACCAGAACCAAAAAACGAAAAACGCCATAGCCATAGACATAAGTCAAGCCATAACAAAAACGAAAGAACGAAAGAGCACATCAGTAGATACCGAGACCAGGCAAAAAGAACGCACAAAATCGAGAGGCAAACGCAAACAGCCATAGCAAAACCATGCACAATAAATCAGGGGCATGTACCACTCAGTCTCCAACAGACACCCAACACAAACGACAAACCGCACGCATAGCCGAAGAAAACATAGGACTTGATTAAATACTACGACTACTTACCCGCGTGAGCAGGAGCTTGAACGAGCTTTCTTCTACCGAGTGCAGCTAGGATTGCAAGCTTTTCCCCGTATGACGGTTGCACACACTGAGCAAGGAAATCGTCCAGATCTTTGGCCGGAAGATAGAGCAGGGTTTGTGAATAAACTCCAGAAGCAGCTATCTTCTCAATCGATTGCTTACTCACGTGGAAACCCTGAAACAGCTGACGCAAATCCTCTTCCAGCTCCATCGTCCGCTCATCTCCCATTCTCCTTCGACCCTAAAAACAGAGACCTAACCTAAACCTTGCCTGTAATTCAAAGTAAGAATAAAATGTATCACGTGATTTTCTTTAAATTTTATATTTGATTTTTATATTTAAAAAATTATATTACAATTCAAAATGCTATTAAAAGAAATTTAAAAATTTAGATAATCATTAATAAGGAGAATATTCTCTAGATTAACTATTATTGAAAAAGTAATTTAAACTTATTTAAGTTAATTACATAAAAAATATATTAGAAGTTAAAAAATTATTATTTTATGAAACACGATTTTTTATAGCCTCTCAATTCAGATTTAATCATAAATTATTATGTTGAAAACAGTGTTAGGGAGTCTTATATTAAATAATTTATTTAAATTTCTATAACTCACTTTTAATAAATATTTAAACTTTAAAACACTATTAATAAATAAATTTATTATATTATTTAATTGTTTATGTACTTGGTTAAGTGGAACCTAAATTTAGGGTTTAAAGCTATGGAGGCGACAGGAAAATTTCTTGGGCAGAGAGCCCTCTAATCACGCACACTCAGGTAAAAGCGATTGCATTCCTCTATGCTGTAACAAAATTCGTCCCATCAGCTGGATTGAGAGACATTCAACGGCATCTTCCGCGGGTGCCATTAGACGACAATGAAGTGCCTGTTGACATTGAACTGAAAATGGTCTGTGCCTGCATTTCTGGTGAATTCAAAATGGCATGTTCTATAACCTGCATGTCCAAAATTGTATGTTTTATTTTACTCTGCATTTCATACTTGCGTAGATTCATAAGCTTAAACCACTGCTTTTGTGACAGGTGCAAGAAGCGGACTGGGGTTCATTCACTTTAGTCGCTCTGATGTACTCTACACCCAAACGAGCGTTGACGCATCGCGTACAACCTCGTCAAAGACAGATTGAGGGACTTGAGGGACGATGCAGACACAATTTATGAAATAGTTTTTAAGGGTGGTGTGTTTCATGATAACTACTAGCAGACAAGCCTCTACTTCTATGCAAGTTGTTAACAAGCCTCTACTTCTATGCAAGTTGTTAACGAATGCGGCCTCAACATCATGAGAAGCGTTCTTGAGGACTCATGTTGAAGGTATACTCAAGGGTAAGTATGGTACAAGTTCATGTTGAAGACATAAAGTCGTACTGTTCTATGTGTTTTCAATTATGTGTTGGATAAATGTTTGCCTCACGCCTTTGTTGCACAACTCAGGCTACACAGTCGAAAGAAGCAGACAGAGTGGACTGGCAAGAGGATGATGCACTTTGAAGGTTATGCGACTCCTCTCATCGTTCCAAACCCCACTCCTAAAGATTCACCTCCGGAAAAGCCAAAATACGATGGCAGTTTTGAAGTTGCTTGACACGAAGTCATCGTTAGAAATAAAGGTATGCATTATTTTTTTTATTATTTTTTTATTAAACTCAGGAAAATCGATAATTATTTAAGAGTTTTGCTAGAACATTGATTGCTTTGAAATAAAATTTGATAAGGCATATGTTCTTTTTGTTTATTAAACATAATTATTTATTTATTTTTCTTAAGTTGTGCTATTTAAGTGCTCAACAGTAGTGTTCACACTCTTTACATAGTAAGAACGAGTACATATTGATCAACATCAGTAAAATCAGTAATATTGATAAATTTTTAAAGTCATTAAAATGCATTTTTAAGAGATATTATGGTTTTAATATATTATAAAATTTTTATTTTTACAAATTTATTATTATTATTATAATTGAGCTATAGGATTGTCTTGAATCAGAAAGTGTAACTTGTGAATCCCTTATTATGATACTTATTGCAAAAGTGCCATAATTAGTGATGTTATTAAATAAGATGGATACTTATGAATGGTCATAAGAAAGATAATTTTTATTTTATTATTTTTCTTTATTTAATATTATTTATTTATTACCAGATATAAACAAAAAGAAGCAAAGGTGATTAAGTTTTTGAATGCATGCATATCTGGAACTACTATGGATAAGATAGACTTGATCTTTATTAATCTCAAGTAGTTATTTTCTACATGCATTTAAAAACTTAATCACCTTTGTTACTTCTTATTTATATTTGGTAGTAAGCAAATAATAATAAATAAAAAAAATAACAAAATAAAAATTACCTTTTCTAATAAATATTTATTTATTTAATAACATTATCAGTCGTATTATCTTTGTAGTAAGTATCATGAAAAAAATTTTTAAGTTTCGTTTTTTGATTCAAAGCAATTTTATGGCACAATTACAATAATAATAATAAATTTATGAAAATAAAAAATTCTATAATGTATTAAGATTATAATATCGCTTTTAAAAATGTGTTTTAATGATTTTAAAAACTTGTCAGTGTTACTAATTTTATTGATGTTAACCAATGTGTATTTGTTCTTTACAGTGTAAATAATGTGAATATTGCTGTCGAGTACTTGAATAGCACAGCCTGATAAAAAAAATAAATAATTATATTCATAAACAAAAAAAATATATGCCTTACCAAGTTTTATCTTAGAGCAATCAATGTTCTAACAAAACTCTTTAATAATTATCGATTTCCTTAAGCTTAATGAAAAAAATAATAAACAAAAAAATAATGCATACATTTATTTTTAACGACAACTATATGTAAAACAACTTCAAAATTGCCATTATATTTTGACTTTTCCGAAGGTGAATCTTTATGATGAGAGGAGTCTCATAGCCTTTAAAGTGCATCATCCTCTCATCAATCCACTCTGTTTACTTCTTTTCACTATGTAGCCTGAATTGTGCAGCAGAAGCGTAAGGCAAACAACCATTTAGCTAGCACATAATTGAAAATACACAAAACAGTGATGATGACTTCATGTCTTCAACACAAACTTGTACCATACTTGCCCTTGAGTATACCTTCAACACATGTCCTCGAGAATGCTTCTCGTTAAAATAATATTTGATGTTGAGGCCCACATCATATAATAGCTTGCATAAAAGTAGAGGCTTGTCTGCTACTAATTGATTATGAAACACACCACCCTCAGAAACTATTTCATAAATTGTGTCTGCATCGTCCCTCAAGTCCCTCGATATGTGAGTGGACGCTCATTTGGGTGTGGCGTACATCAGACGACTGTGGCAGCTTGTTGAATAAAGTGCCTCTTAGTGAATGAAACCAGTCCGCTTTTTGCACCTGTCACAAAAGCAGTGGCTTAAGCTCATGAATCTACGCCAAATATGAAATGCAGGGTAAAATAAAACATACAATTTTGGACATGCAGGTTATAGAACATGCCATTTTGAATTCACCAGAAATGCAGGCACAGACCATTTTCAGTTCAATGTCAACAGGCACTTCATTGTCATCTAATGGCACTCGCAGAAGATGCCGTTGAATGTCTCTCAATCCAGCTGATGCGACGAATTTTGTTACAGCATAGAGGAATGCAATCGCTTTTACCTGAGTGTGCGTGATTAGAGGGCGCTCGCCCAAGAAATTTTCCTGTCGCCTCCATAGCTTTAAACCCTAAATTTAGGTTCCACTTAACCAGACCATGGGTTTAACGCTGGCAAGATGCAAGCCGTGAGATGAAGGGTCCAACTTACTCGGCTAATGTGGAATTTTAAGGGATGAGTCATCAGAGCGTACGCAGCGATCCATGGCAACGCCATCGTCATTCCAGGCTTCTAGCTCCGCCCCATTTATATGGAAAATGCGAGCAACACAGGTACTCTATTTACCCATCTCGATGAGAGGTCTTAACGCATGGATTTTTTGCTCCCAGAAGACTCATTCTTTTTTTTTCTTCAGTCGTTAGTGCTGTTGCAACATCCGTGAGCCAAAAGACTCCATCGACAGGGCTCGTTGAGTCAGCCATCGCAGTTATCACTGGTGCTTCCAGGGGATTTCTCTGAAATTTGAAAGTGGCATATTCGCTGAAATCTTCACCGTACACACACAAAGAAATATTATTGACGAGTGTTATTGTTTGTTCAAAGCTTATTACAAGAGCATAACAAGGTCGCGAAGACTTGGCCATGTCCGTCAGTCGCTGGTATTTCTGTTGTTTCAAGCGTGAGGATGGATGCCTGGGCTGCAGTAAGTTGCTGCAGGTTCAAGGGAAGATTGGTCATGGTGGACACAGCAATGTTGAGAGGGTTAAGAGACTCCTCCGCACTCACGAGCTTGCTGACACTGGTTGAATCTGTGATAATCAAGCTGCTGAGATTGTACCAGTGCCAAGGCCTCTGCCGCCTCTAACCGGGTTGTGTTTAGTGCCAAAATAGATATGGATTCTACCACGTTGGCAAGCTGCAATTGACAAGACTGTAGTGCATCTTCTAGATCAATCAGCATTGCCTCTTTCAATGCCCAAGAGCTGACCTGCCCAACTGTCGACCGGTGTTTGGCTGCGCATTTGAACTGACCGGTGTTTGACTGCGCATTTGAACTGCTCTGACCGGTGTTTGACTGCGCATTTGAACTGCTCTGACCGGAGTTTGACTGCCCATTTGATTCTTGGTCACTGCTTTGACCACCACCTTGGCACTGATCAGTTATTTGACCTCCATTTGACTGACTACTGCTTGGATCATTATTTGACTTATCACCATCTGATTGACCAGATTGACCAGGTTCATTACCGACAGTCGGCCCATTTTCATCATCTAAATTCAAACATAAAGTAGAATAAAACAGACGCACGCACACACACACACACACCTGGCCCAAGCGGTACATCTGGATCACCCGGGGCACCAGTCAGCTTCTTTGTACCATCTAAACAGAGATCTATAACGTTCAATATACTTGAAATCTATGTTAAAATATATATTGTATAAGTTATAATTGATGCTGTACATGTTTTACTGTGAGTACAATGTGCATTCCTTGCATTCCCTGAAGTGATGAACACGGACAATCCCAAAATATAACAAGCAGCTTGCCCCTCGCCATTTCTGTGTTCTCGCAAGGACAAGGTCGTATTTAAAGAAGTACAGAAGCCGATCATTAAGTACTAAATGCATGAGGAGTTCATTAAGTGTGACAAATGATGTCATTTCACCTACTAGCTTTGCCAGTCCACTTAACTTGTTCTGAGTTAAATTCCTAACTTGCCAACAGTATATACACATAAGTGTGTGTGTGTGTGCGTGTGTAAGCTTTAAGAGTTCCTCAAAGAGTTCTCAGATGAGACGAAAAGAACAGGGATACAATATGGTGACCGTTGAGGTCATATATCAATACAAGCGACTCAAACACACACACACACATACACGTACACATACGAAGATAATCGTAATCAAAGTAATGGTGTGTATTTACATGTGAGAAAGCTTTGAAACTCTTGAAAATTGTAACTTAGTTGTTCTTTGACGGAGATTTTGCGGGCTTGAACGCGTATGAAGCTTGTAACTCAGTTGAGACCTGTGCTTGAATGGTGGCCACCGAAGAACTCACGGATTCAAGGTCTTGAAGAGTGTATCGCAGGCCTATCATGTAGGTGAGCATGTTGTCCAGGCCATTCAGGGTGCTCTGAACCGCCTTGAGTGTGCTTGATATGCTTTGCTGGTTCCCTCCCTGTTGGTACCCTCTAACGTGGTTACCAGTGCCATTCCCTCGATAATGAGTAACCTGGTCGCGTTTAGATCATCAAAAGACGTGGATTTTATTATCTGCTCAAACTCTGAGTGTGCATCCTGGACTACATTTTGTAGATCGATCAGCATGTTCTTTTTGTCACCAGAGTGCTTTCACCACTGCCTGACTGTTGACCACCGTCGTTGTTATTATCGTTTTTGCCGTTGTTGTTATTCGGTCCGCCTGGATCGCCCAAACCTGAGAGAGAGAGAGTAAGATTACTGTATATGAAGTTTAATATATTATAATGAACTACTGAAATCTTACTGAGGACGATAAGTGTAAGGATAAAGAATGAGAGAGAAGCAACAGACGCCATGGTGCACTAGGTGTGGTTTTGAACGGGCTTTTATAGAACCACCAGTATGCAGTGGGTACGGGACTATGATGGTAACACATACACAGACGAATGCACGCAGCTGGGGAACACGCTATGTAAATGATACACCGTACGTGCTATCTCACATGCTTCCCTTGCATGTACTTTTATGTCGTCAAGTATAGAGAAAGATAGATTTTCATGTACATACAAATGTATTCGTAATGGATGAGGGGATGCGAAGAATCAGTTCTGGTACCATTGATCAAAAGCTGCAGGGATATACATTCAGGTAGGAGAATTCACCTGCAAGTACTCAACTCAGCAGCCAACACATACATTTACAATCTTCTTATCGAAATGTATGGAAAGTGTGGCAGCCCAGAAGATAATAATTAAGCCTAAACATTTTTAAATTCTATCTATTATTTATTTTAAATCCTAAATGTGTGTCATTAACACCCCATAAATGGTCATCTTAAATTATATTTAAAGGTTATTTTAAATTTTATTTAATGGTTATTAAGAAGAAATAATTAAGCCTAAACATTTTTAAATTCTATCTATTATTTATTTTAAATACTAAATCTGTGTTATTAACACCTAAATGGTCATCTTAAATTATATTTAAAGGTTATTTTAAATTGTATCTAATGGAGAAATAATTAAGCCTAAACATTTTTAAATTCTATCTATTATTTATTTTAAATCTTAAATGTGTGTCATTAACACCCCGTAAATGGTCATCTTAAATTACATTTAAAGGTTATTTTAAATTCACAAGGTTAAAGGTGGCTTACATTCAAACTAGTTAAAAATAACAATCGGGTTAAAAATCTAACTTAATAATAAATTCACCATGTTAAGAATAATAATTAAATTAAGAGTCATTAAATAATTAAGTCAAGCATGAATAAATATAAAAGTTTAAATCAAGTTAAGCATAACAATTGCTATTAAATAGTTAATCTCATGCATAAAATCTTAAGAATAAATGCACAAAATTAACTAGCTTAAAGATAAACTCATTAAGTTAAAAATAATAATTTGATGAATGGTCTAACTATCATCATGTTAAAAATAACAACTAAATTAAGAAGAGTCATTAAATAATTAAGTTCAAACATGAGTAAACTTATGAGATTAAGAATAAATTTATCATGTTTTGCATTACTCATTAAGTAAAAGATAATAATTGATTAAACAATAAAGTCCACCTACAATCATCATAAATCCTAAATCCACTAGCATTATTAGGTGTTAAATCAAGCATGAGTCATGTATGACATGGGTAAATAATAATAATTGAGTTGGTCATTGTTCAAACATAAAAATTTTAAGAATAAACTTACAAGGTTAAGGATAAAAATTGTGTTTAGGGTTTTATTAAACTTATTAAATTAAAGATAATAATAGAGTTAAGGGTCCAACTTAAAAATAAACTTATTATGTTAAAAATAATAACTAGGTTAAGGGTAAGATAAATTTAAAAAGTTAAAGATAAATTCATTAAATTAAATATTTAACCTAAAGAAAAACTCATTAAGTTAAAAATAACAATTGGGTTAAAGGTTAATTAATTAATAAATTATTATTAAATAGTCAAGAATGGGACTAATTTTCAAATTTGTTTAATAATTTATGGTTTACAATTAAGGTTTAAGGTTTAATTTTCATCGTATAAAATTTAAAATTCCTTATATTATTAATAATATTACTGAAAACTCAAATCCCTAAATCTTAATTGTAAATGTAGGGTGTTCATTTATATTTATATCATGTTATACGAATAGACTTAAATAAAGTTGCAGGTTTTAATAATGTTTATATGAAATTTTATATTTGGTGTCTTATGCTCCATAGGAACCACTGCAAGAAGTAAAAATACACACACATATGTATGTTATGTGTAAGTTAAAACAAAGCTAAAGTATATTTTATGTTTATTTTACCAATTAAATTTATTGTAATGTGCAACTTAACAAGAGTTGAGCTGCAGATTAACATTTAATATCCTTACTAAACACTAAGGCATTTCCTCTTAAAACATTAATTAATTTGGTGAAATATTAAGTTTTTTTCATAATTTTATGAGCTTCTAGAATTTTTGTGTGTACACATTAGCTTGCATAATATAAAATATATAGTATAGTATATAGTATATAGTATAATAAATAAAAAAGAAAATAATAATATTATATACACGAATGGATTATCCACTTTGCTGGTTTAAGCTTCTAAAACGCTAATTTAATACATTTATATTATATTTGCTTATCACAATTCTAAATTTGACTTTAGAATATAGAATTACGAATTTAGAAAAAGATATAATTACATCTAAAGTTAATCTTGGTGGCATTAATGTAGAAGAAATAGTTTTGACTATTGTGCAATGTTATTCTTTTAACTCTTTTTTTTAAAAATTAAATTAGGAATCTCATCGTTAGGAAAAAAAAGACTCTAAAAAGGATTTATCGTAAGTCTAAAGACTTCTCATTTAACATCTAAAGTAGAAGTCCGACATAAATATGTATAAATGACTTTAACATTTTAAAAGTAAAATCAAAATAGTAAAGTTTATAATTTATAAATGTAATTAAAAAAACTTAATATTGTGATTTTACTATATTTAAAAATGTATAATTTGTAATATGTGTAAAAAGTGTATGTAACATATTATTTCATAAGATTAAAACCTAGAAGTGAGCATCTTTATAAGTTAAAGAAATCATGGTGCAAACTTCATACATAATAATACTTTAGTTTTTAAAGGTGTTATTATATGCTGATGTATCTGCTTATCAATTTAGATATACTACATGTAAGAAAACATATCAATTTATTTTGATTTTATGATTATTTTGATATATACAATCTTAAACAATTGAATTTTAAATGTTACACCATATTACATATATATTATATTAAAATCACATTGTTATTTTTGTTTTAAATTAAATTAAATTTTATTATTTCAATTTTAATTTAAAAATGGCAAAGTCATGTATACAGTTGTACATGCGTACACATGCAAAATTGTCACTTAGGCAATGACATTGTAAACACACGATGTCACGTGGCAAAAAGCAACATATCTTTATTTACTATTTGGAGAAAAGTAGTCTCTGTTGTCTTTATTTTTCTTTCTCTATCTTTTTTCTTAGTTATTCTTATGTCTTACTTGAGGCTTTGAGAGAGATTATTCTCCCTAGAAAGATCATCTTGTTATTAATTTTGTCACACCACTATTGTCTTCACCTTGACTATGGATTACACCTCCTTCGTATCAAATCTTTATGATTTTGTTTAAATCATCGACTTTAAATTGAATTTAAAAAAGGCTTTAAAGATTATTCTCACTCTATTATCGTTGGATTGATCATTCCATTATTAATTTTGCTAACACTAAGGACTTATGGGTGTGGCAGCTAACTTTCTGGTCACACATGTAAAACTTATTTTAATATTACATAAAGAATATATTAAAATTATATACTTTGTATATAATATAATCACCGTCAGTACATCGGAAGATATGCGAGAAGGATTGCACTGAGTAAAACTTTTAAACTATTCTAACATTATATAAAGAATATATTAAAATTATATATTTTGTATATAATATAATCACCGTTAGTATATTAAAAATGTGGTTAATAACGGAATTGTAACTGAAGTGGATATGATTAGAATTGTATTAAATTTATTCAGTGAAATATGCCGTAGTGTTAGGGAAATGTTTAATTATTAATTTAATTTAATTATTAATCCGTAACATTTTTTGACTACAGTGTATTAATAGGCCTCCATAATGAGAATTATAACTTTGATATTAAACTTACGTACGTATCAGATATTTTCATGAGATGGCATATAGCAACTTAATTTAAATAAATCACTCAATAATTGAGTCAAACTAAGTTTAAAATATGAGTTTTAATTAGATAGTGATTTAATAGTGACATACTAATGTAATTTGAAATGTTAATGTTGAATGCAAAGTCTAAATATCTTAAACTTAGTCATTTTGTGTATAATTAAAATATACTTATAAATTAGAATGTAGCTGGCATTTTTATAAAGATAATAAAGTATTAAAGGTAATTTAACTTTAAATCTGAACATGGGAGAACCATCTATGCACCAGATAATATAGTGTATTGAATATATATGTGTAGGACACAAATTCTTATGTGTTGGTGCCACATGGTAAGGAGACTGTATATAAGTACGGTTGCCAATGATTAAAATATTTCCGAAGTCTTTTAATTACATAATTTCAATACAAATGCAAAATAAATCAAAATTACGTTTGATTTTATTATGCTATTATATATAATATAGTAATAATTTGAAGATCTTTTTATTCAGCAAATTAAGTTAAATGTAACTGAAATACTTATTGTAAGGTGCTTTCACCCATTTATGTTTATGTAATTTCTTTACACATAGACATACACATGTATAAAGATATAATTATAAAGATGCAGAAATATGAATAAAGATAGATTTATCATGATCTTAAAAAAGAATAGAACCCCCAACAAGCTGTTGCAGCGGCGACGAGGGGGTAATTCAACTTTGACGTTTTATAGCCATCAGTTTATTGTCAAAAGTTAATTCAAATGCTTTTGGATGTAAGAAAAAATAAAACTTCAATATTCCATTAATTAGTTAGAATTAAAAATCATCAAGGCACTAGTTTATGGGAAGGACGGGCACGGCACATCTTGGAACAAATGTTGTAGGAGGATCCATGTGTCGAGAGAGCACAATGGCATTTGCGGTCAACCTGTAAAAGTTCTGTGTGTAATGAATACCGTCCCAGCTTATGTACTTGTCAGGGTTGCTGCAGGGTGTCGCAGTTGGATCGCATCCACACAAGTACTGTCCTCCCCGACAGTTATATGGGCCGCCACCCTGGCCGCAGCATGGTTGATCAAAGTGGTCAAACCCAAAGAAGTCTGCATGCTTCAAGATGTCCACGTTAGCAGCGTACCAATCAAAGTACATCAAGTTTGCATCCGTGTACGTCTTCCTCAGATCGTCCATCATCTCCTTGAGCTTAGCGTTGTATGCCTGTGCCATTTGGTTAACCTCCAGGATGCACCCATACTCGTCCCTGTGGACAGTGGTGACGTTCTCAAAGTTCTTCAGGTACAGAGGGGAGCAGCCAGCCATGGGCATGTTCAACAAGAGGAAGTTCCTGGCACCATTCTGATACAGCATCGAGATACCGTCGATCGTACCTTGGATGACTTGAGGGACAGTCTTCTGGACAACTCCCTGTGGACCCAACGGTAGTATCTCGTAGTTTAGGTCGTCACCGCCTATCTCGATGAAGTAGAGTGCGTTGGAGTACCATGCATCGGTAAGACTCTTTGGGTATGCCTCCTCCACTTGCTTCTTGCGAGAAAGGAAGTCCTGGATTTGGTTGGGGAATATGTGTGGGTGGCAAACACACCTTGTTGGGGCAACACCGTGGCACCTAGGAACATACCAAATAAATATTTAAATTAAGAATGTGTGTGTAATAAATAAAGAGATAGAACATACCTGCGTATCCAAAGTTGAGGCCTCGGAATGTGGAATCGTTGTAAAGAAGGCTTGGATCCACAAGTTCAGAGATGTGCAAGTATTCAGCAAGCCAATCAACAATGATTTTCCCATCACAATACCTACAAATACGTATAGTTTTTAGTTTAACACGTAATACCATGTTATAACATGCATTAATGTACCTGCCAGTTGGACCTTGAGCAAGGGACATTCCATAAGGACGCTCAGAAGCAACACAACCAGGACGGTTCATTGCCAACGCTTCAAAGCAGAGATTCCCAGAATCTGTGAGCGAATCTGCGAAGCTGAAGATTGCAGTTGGACAGAGTGTAGAAGTGTTGAATGCTTGAACTAAGCCAAGCATGGCTAACATAGCAATGCAGACCTTCATCACCATCTTGATTAACTAGCTAAGACAAGTGTATAGAACATGTTAGACAGGCGGTATTTATATCAAAGTAATGCCACCAGGATTAACTTAGATGTAATAATTCTGTCTTCTAAAGTCAAATTTAGAGCTGGTTTAAGGCTGCTAAGATGCTAATTTAAATCATTTTCAATTAGATACATGCTTGTCAAAAAGTAAACCCACCGTTTCCCCTTTACTCCCAGGACGTTCCTCATCATCAAACTCGTATAAGAAAATTTAATTATCAAAAATCTGGTGAGGACATTAAAGTTTAAATTGTGCACATCCTTTATAACATATTTGTCTAGAACAAACAATAAAAATATACTTTATTTTTATTTTACTCTTATACATAATATATAACAAACTTCCATCTCTTTATTTAAGATTTACATGTAGATCTTAATTATTAAGAATTACTTTAAATTTTCATATAAAAGTTTATTAAACCTTTAACTTTATTTTATTTTACTCATTATGAATAAAAATTATCACCTTATAAAAATATAGGTCAGATTCTTTAAATTAGATTTTTTAATTTGTTTGAGTTTCATATTAAGGTTTAGGACTTAAGTGATTTTAACTTACCATCCTTAACATATGTTTAGAACCAAAGTCAAACTTAACATATGTTAAACCAAAGTCAAACTTTGACCTATGTTAGAGACAAAGTCAAATAAAATATATAATTTTAATATATTTTTTATATAATGCTAGAATATTTTAAAAGTTCTAGCAGATTTATATATATATGATAGTGTTTAATTATATACATAGTGTTTAATGCATGTTGCCAAAATCTTTTTTTTTTTTTTTTTCATTCCTTTAAATTGCTGTGAGTTCATTTATAAATAATAAATTAAGGATAATAAATGGGTTTCATAAAGTTAAGAATAATAATTAGATTAAACTTAATGTTCAACTTACATCAAATTGAAAATAACAATTGGGTTAAATAATTATTAAATAATTAATCCTAGTCATGGGTAAACTTAAGAATGAACTTATTATATTAAGGATAACAAGTGGGACCATAATAAGTTTATATTTTATGTGTCATATATGCCTCATCCAACCATGATATTTTACTCCATTCATTCAACATTTATCTTAGACTTGTTGATATCTACCCATCTGTCGGTTATTTTAAGGATAATAACTAAATAGTTAAGCTTAAACATTTTTAAATTCTATTTAATGATTATTTTAAATCTTAAATGTATATTATTAACACCTCATAAATGGCCATCCTAAATTATATTTAATGATTATTGATAATTATTTTAAACTCACAAGGTTAAGGTGGGCTACTTAGGGACAAACATGCATGTTGTAACTAAAGTGGGCATGATACGTGAAAATGGGAATATAAAATAAATTACTAATTAATACTTAAGTTTTAATTATTAATTAATTGTTTAATTAATATGTAATTAAGCCTTAAATATTAATTAATTAATAAATTAATCCTTCAATAACCTTACTTAGTAAGGAATATTCCTAAAATATCTTAGAATATTCATATTATTCTTTGTTCTAAAAATAATTTACAATAATTAAAAAATACTATCAAACATAATTACAAATGAAATCATTTCCTTATCAACATGTTAATTTTTTTATAAATACTTTCTTCCTATTATACAAAGAAATCTTCTCATTTTGTATAAATCATTACTCTCCAAATTAATCGAATCATTTTGGTCAATATCTTGATGTTGTTGCCACCACCTAACACTCTCACAAATACAATTAGGAGTTAAGGAAATGTTTG
Source organism: Selaginella tamariscina (assembly GCA_003024785.1). Taxonomy (NCBI): domain Eukaryota; kingdom Viridiplantae; phylum Streptophyta; class Lycopodiopsida; order Selaginellales; family Selaginellaceae; genus Selaginella; species Selaginella tamariscina. The sequence goes on along the minus strand of PUQB01000464.1, from coordinate 133,170 downwards.
ATACAGTGGATACTGCTCACAAAAGTTTTCGAGATTCTTTTTTCTGAGGCACGTATCCAAGTAGTTCACTAGCTCATCCATGGTATCAGTATCAGAATATGGGTCGAAAGTGATTGGATGAATACAAGCAATATTTTAGTTGAGCATAGCCTTCTGAGGAGAGTCGTCTACCACTAATATATGTGCGTTCTTCATTATCCTTAAATGACTGATCTCCTCATGAAGCCTAATAAATCTTTCATTCTTGAAGAAGTATGGCTTTCTTTCTTTTTTATATTGTAAAATTCGAGAGGTTTATTTAGGAGGTTGTCTCACAAGAAGCATGGGATACTGTAAATAAATGCAGACTAAAGTTGCCAAAATGTCAAATATGTGATAAAAAAAAGGACATTCGACAGAAACTGTAAGTATTTTCTTAATCAAAATGTAACACGTGTGGAAAGAGAGAGGAAATGAAGGAAGGTCAGTATGATAGGCTGCTTCTTGTGAGACAACCTCCTGCTAATACATTCCCATCTCATCATAGGAAGTTTTATTATGGGGCAAATATTGGGAATTGGCAGGAAGGAAGAAACATAAATCCTATTAATTATAGAAGGGATGCTCCTTACACAGGAAATGATAGGCTGTATGAAAGGAATCAACTAATTATGTTCCACCATACAAGCCTAACATGGGAAGGAATGAGACTTCCTATAGAGGACCAGATAGGTCCTATCCAAGAAAAGAAGTTTATGGAGATCAAAATGATTATAAACAAGAAGAAGTACAAAGAAGGAATTTAAGTAATCTTACTTGTTATACATGTGGGGAGAAAGGACATATTTCTCCAAATTGTCCTAGGAATCAACCTTCTATTTCAAATAATGCTTCTAAATGTTAGCTTGGAGCTAGATTAATTGATGTAGAAGAAACTGAAGTAGAAAATCATCCTACCGTGAAAGCAATAACATGTATAAAAGAAAACAAGAATACCTTACTACAGAAGAAGGAAATTCTGTATATCCATCACAGGATAATATGCAGACAGGAGAAGAAATGAACATTCATCTCCAAGAATGAGATCCCTGAGTATATCTTGAATGATAAGAAAGACCCAACGGATATATCTAAAGATCTAAAAATAATTGATTCTATTTTAAGAAGGAATATTTTGGAGAAAAAGGATATTCATGTGAAAAAGAATATTCCTATGAAAAAAAAAATTCCTATAAAATAGAATATTCTTATAAAACGGGATATTCTTGTAAAATAAAATATTTTTGTAAAATAAAGTATTCATGTGAAGCAGATTTAGGATGATGTGACAAAATCAATGGCTTAAAGTGCATTGAGCCAAGAAATCACAATCACATTGAGACAATTAATACATATTGCACCATATATTAAAAATCAAATTCTACAAATATTAAACATTATTTCAAAATCTTTACTTGTACATGATAGGAAATTCATCGAGTGGAAAAACATTATGAAAAATAAGGTGATTATGATGAGTATGTACCAAGTATTATAGTATATACTGGTAAAAATAAGATAAAAAAAGCACTTATAGACGAAGGCTTAAGAGTTAACTTTATTGAAGAGTATGCTTGTAAGAAAATGGGCAAACAAAGAAGTGTAAAGCTTGTAGGTATAGTGGGAGGAGTAACTATATTTATAAAAGGTCTTAAGTATAAAGTATCACTCATTGTCTTCTAAATGGAAGAAAAAGATAAATGTATTACTATGTTATTAGGTAGACCTTGGTTGAAATTTGCAAAAGTGATACAGGATTGGGGAACAGGAAAGATGACGTTGGGAGAAGGAGAAGGAAAACCAGTGATTATAATCATACTAAAAGGTATGTTAAAAAGGAAAATTGACATATTATTTTATAAGGATAATTGGCTTAATGGTTAGATGTTAGGAAGTAGAAATCCTGAAAGCATATCCTGATTTAAAGGTCCTAACAGATATTGACCTTCATTTAGTGCTAAAAGGAAAGAAAATTGTTCAGTAGAAAGTAAACAATAGGCCTGGATTATATGAAAAGTTCTATAAAGCAATCCTATATGTGATTAATTTACAGGAAAAGCTTACAGAGTATACATATATGTATACTATGGAACCTTTAGAGCAAGTGAATATAGGCACAAAAAATGAGCCTAAAATCTTTTATTCATTGCTCAGGAATTAAATAAAGAATTCTAGAAAAAGGATTGAATTTACTTTAAAGGTATCAAGATGTTTTTACTTGGTCTTATAAAGATCCTAAAGGCATACCTCATGAATTGTGTACACACACTATGCAATTATTACCAGGAAGTGAACCTGTGAAACAAAGAGCATATAGGATGAATCCTAATTATGCACAACTTGTTAAGGAGGAAATAGATAAGTTGTTAAATGTTGAATTCATTTATCCTATACAAGGTGCACAATGGTTATCACCATTTGTGATTGTTCTAAAAAGAATGGGAAATTGAGAGTATGTGTAAACTATAAGAAGCTAAATGATACCACAAAAAAAGATGTTTTTCCTATTTGTTTATAGAGGATGAGCCTAAGGAACATGAATAGAAAACTATTCATGAATAGAAAGAAAAAGCAAATGTTAATCCTAAGGAATATGATGCAGCATATCAAGTGTTAAAAGTCAAGATATCAACTTCCAACCAAGAACTAAAGAAAGAGAGGAACAACTTTCAAAAGCACAAAAAGAAGAATTCAAAGTATCATGAAAGTTAACATCATAAGGAAGGCATAGGATAAATGTAGTGAGGACATTACAAGATTCAAGGTGGGGAATAGTGTTAAGGACCAAAAACAGAGCATGTAGGAATTGCATACATGGAACTTTCTTATGATGTAGAAAGCTCGTAGAAAAGGTGCAGTAAGAAAAATCCTACGGCGGTAGGAAATATCCTACGTAGGCAAGAACCAAACAGTTATGACGGTTGGAGGAGGACATGATTTAGTTACACTTGCATTACTAAATGGTTACAAGAAAGAGCAAGTGTGGAGACTTACTTCTCTCCTAGAGATTCTCTCTCTCTCTCATGCATTCCTCTTCATAGCTCTTCATAGCCTTCATAGCCTCTCTCTCTCTCCCCTTCTTGCCCTAACTTGCCCAGGCATGATTATATATATAGATATATATGATAATATATGGAATATATGTTTGTCCTATGAGAAAGCTACCTTATAAGTGCTATAACATGGCAATGGCCAAAACAAAATCCTATCTTTAGGATGGGACCCTAAATCTTATGCTTACTTAGGCATTTCATCTTTTGGGACAGGATCCTAAGGTCTATCCCACCCTAAGTCTTGTGCCTACTTAGGCATCTTTTGCGACAGGATCCTAAAGTTTACTCGGAGGATAGTCATTCTAGGCCCACCCTAAGTCTTGTGCCTACTTAGGCATCTTTTGGGATAGGATCCTAAGGTCTACTCGGAGGATAGTCATTCTAAGAGACTTAGGGTGGGACCCTAAAGTCTACTTAGGCATCTTTGAGACAGGATCCTAAGGTCTACTCGGAGGATAATCATTCTAGGGACTTAGGGTGGGACCCTAAAGTCACCAGGCACAATCATGTTTCCAAGGGTAGAGCGATGGGAACGAAGTGGCAACTCCTCCATGGGTGCGGGAAGGAGATTCATGAGAGGACAAAAGTGAGGGAGTGTGGCTACTGGGATTTGAGCCCAAGTCTCCATAGCCACTAAACTACAATCACAAACGTAAGAGACCTTTGCATGCCATAGGGCAAAGATTAAGAATTTAGGTTTAAGCCGAAGATATAACTATTTATGAACAATAAACCCTAATTTTAAATAAAATACATATACACATGTTAGTAATATATATAATAAGTAAATTGGAAAGGTATAATAATTCTAAATAAAGTACATATACACATGTTAGTAATATATATAAGTAAATTGGAAAGGTATAATATTTATTCATGAAATTAAAGAGTATAATATTATGTTTATCCACTTTATATAATTGAGAACATATTGATGTACGTCACCGCAATTTATTTAATGGTCCATAACAATCAATTGTTTAGGGGCATACCACCTCTTGCACCTTAAGCAAGAATCATACCACTAGACCAAGTGCCCACCACTTCCCAACATAGGCTTGGAAACGTATTCCATAGCACCTCACAATTTGGGATTCCCAACCTAGGAAAAGTCCTAAAAGAACAATGGGCACAACATGAGACCTAAATGGTCCCGAAAAGGGCATCTTAGCCCACAAGCCCATTAAAGCAAAAGCCCTAAGATGAAGATGCTAAACCCTATACTAGTGCCATGGTTGCACCTCAAGTAACCCAGAGGTTGGAACACTTGGAGCAGGGTAGAGATGGCTAAGTTGGTCTAAGGCACTAGATTAAGGTTCTAGTCCATAAGGGTAGTCCACAAGGGTGTGGGTTCAAATCCCACTCTTGACATCACATAAAATGTTTTGTATGTACTTTATTATGAGCCCTAAACCATAATTTACCATACCATAATTATACCATATTACTTTATTTTAGACTATGAGATCGCTGTTTTGCGTCAACTAGAAGTTAAACCCAAGTCTATTACTTGAAACACAATTATCCTAACCGTTGGACTATTAACGCATCTGATCCATTCAAGAGGTATTTTGACCTGACTAAAAGTGCCACGCCATAGTGACACCCAACTAGGGCAAACCCATGAGACGGAAGGACTACGTGGGGTGTAGTTCATATGGTAGAGCACTCGCTATGCATGCGGGAGCATTGGGATCGATGCCCAACATCTCCACCCTTCTTCTTCTTCCGAGGCCTCAATATTAGAGGTACGAGATCAACATCACATATTTAATTTTGATAATTTTGATGAAGACCCAAATCATTTTTTCTTCTTCTGAGGCCTCAACCTCAGAGGTTTTTCATAAAATGCATCGATTCCCAACATCACATATCTTATTTCTTTCTAATGCAGCCTCAAACTCAAAACAAAGCATGAGATCAACATCACATATCTAATTTTAATGGAGACCAAAATTCAGAAGTTAGATATTGATCGCATGCTAAGCGAGCGCTCTAGCGCAATTTGGGGTGGGAGGAGCAAATCGGCTGCAATTTAGGGTTGAGCACTGATGCAAGGATCAAACCCGAGTCGTCTACATGACAAGCAGAAATACTCACCACTATACTACATCGACCAGGCACAATCATGCTTCAAGGGGGGTAGTGCAATGGGAGCGAAGCGGCAACTCCTCCATGGGAAGGAGATTCATGAGAAGACAAAAGTGAGGGAGTGTGGCTACTAAGATTCAAGCCTAGGTCTCCACGACCAACGTGGAATTCTCACCACTAAACTACAGCCACGAATGCAAGAGGCCAAGGAAGAAAGAGGATGAAATGACGTAGGGCAAGGATTGAGAATTTTGGTTTAAACCAAAGGTATAACTATTTATGAACAGTAAACCCAATTTCTAAATAAAGTTCTTCTTCATCATCTTTAGGAGGTTGTCTCATAAGAAGCGGCCTATCTACCGACCTTCCTTCATTTCTCCTCTCTTTCCACACGTGTTACATTTTGATTAAGAAAATACTTACAATTTTTTGCCGAATGTCCTTCTTTATCACATATTTGACATTTTGGCAACTTTAGTCTGCATTTATCTACAGTATGCCCATGATTTTTGCACTTAAACACCATACCTTAGAATCCAATTCCTTATATGTAGGACTATTTTTTAAGGATTTTACCAACTGCAATAGCATTTCTCATCAATTTTATAGTCCCGAACCTTAATAGGTTCTTCTTCATCATCTGGACTATCCTCTCTTCTCCTTGAACTTTATCTTTCCTTCAGCTATGTTCTCTATTTATTTTCTTTTTTTCTCATAATCTTTTAAATGTTTTACAAGATCTTTTGTATATTTCTTAAATAGTCATTGCATAATGCCTATATGGCTTCTGCAATCCTTGTTTATACCATTGAAGCAAAGCATCTTCTTTAACATATAGTGAGTATTTCTTTTCATGCTTCTTAAAATGGTGTGTATATTTTTTTATAGTTTCAATTTTTTCCTTGCAAGATATTCCTGAGCTTCTAAGTGCTCTTCAAGTAACTCTTCTTTCTTAAAGTATTCTTTGAAAGCTTCTGTAACTTTCTTATAATCTTCTTTCACATCCTTCTTTAACTTATAATACCAATAAGATGCATTTCCTTTTAATGTGTGAGGAAATATAAGCAACTTATCTGCATTGCTTACTTTATACAACTTCACACCTCAAACTGCAATAAGTGTCTTTTAGGATTTTCCTTCTTTCCTGCGGAAAATATTGGGTACATCAATGTGCCTCCCAACATTCCAAGGAAAAGTGTCATATTAGACATTCTTAATGGACTTTCTCTATCCCTTCCTCCTCATTAAAAAGGGAACTTTCAAGAGTCCTCCTTATGGTCTAATAGGAAATCTTGTTCTTCGAGGAGTTCTTTCCAATTCCTCTTCTCTTGTAGTTTGACAGTCATTGTATTGTATATCCTCCACACACTTTCTCCTATCTGATCAATGAGTTTTATAAGAGCCTCTTGTCTATTAACGAGCTCTATTTGCTCAACACGGGCAGCCTCTTTCTCGGCCTGCCTATTATCTCTTTCTCTTACTAAAGATGAGTTGGGATTATGATACCTTCAAGGCTCCACCATCATCATATTTCTTCAAAGCAGTAACTGATACAAGTTTAGGAGCATGAGTGTAACCAACTCCCTTGAGGACGTGGCTCCTTCCACTTAGAATCACCTTTATCACCTGTTAACATGCAAAACTTTCCTGTGTGTAGAAAACACTGTTCACAGCGCAGGAAAAGCTTTGCAAGTTAAAGTGTAGGGATTCGTTCGATAAAGAGCTCTATATATATACTTATCTCGTCTCTAAGGTCAAGGATAGGATTTTGCTTTGGCCATTGCCATGTATAAGCATTCACAATACACCATAAATATGCACTTGCATTACTATATGAATACAAAGAGATAGCAAGTGTGGAGACTTACTTCTCTCCCAAAGATACTCTCTCTCTCATGCATTGCTCTCCATAGCCTTCATAGTCTTCTTGCCCTAGCTTGCCCTAACCGAATCCTGTCCTCCTCCAACCGTCATAACTGTCTGCTTCCTGCAACCGTAGGATCCTTCCTACCCTGTAGGATTTTCCTACTCGTAGGATTTTCCTGTACACAGGATATTTCCTACTACTACTTTCCTACAAGTTATTCCTCCACCGTAGGAAAGTCCTATGTATGCAGTTCCTACATGCTATATTTTTGGCCTCTAACACTATTCCCCACCTTGAATCCTTGCAGTGTCCTCACTGCACCTGTCCTGCACCCTCATTCTCCTGCGGCTCCTCAGGATACTCTGTCTCGTATTCCTCCTTGTACCTCACAAACTCTGCCTTTACCTTCTCCATTTCCTGTGCCATGGATGCCACCTGCAGTCGAGACCCTGGTTCTCCACCTGCAGTCGCTGAAGTTCCTCCCCCACACTGTCAATAGTGCTCCTCCCTGTCGGAGTTCTTCCTGCGTCTTGATTATCTTCTGCGCCATCGGCATAGGTTCTGAAACACTCACAGGCTTGCTCTCAAGAACTGTAGGACTAGGAGTCCTTGCCTTCACCGGTCGTGCTCCTATCCTGCTAACTGTAGCCTGCATGGTGTTGATCTTCGGCATTATCACTGCCTCCACCGCTTCTGCAATCAACCTCCGAATTCTGCTCTGTCCTTCACTGTATACCCATATTCACAAACTGGTTGTACAATGCTGAAGCCAACTGTGGTACATCCTGCGATGCTGAACTCACCTTTGCCGATTTGTCCAGTATCTCCTGCTGCATACGAGACAAAACCTGCGCCAGCTGTACCTCAACCTCCATAGGCACTTCCTCCTGTCTGAAGGATTTCCGACGCTTACCACCATCCATGAACGTCCCTGGCTCCATAAACTCCGTTGCCATTTCTTCAGCCGCCGCTTCGTAATGAGTCATTCCCCCACCTGCGTGATGCATAGGATACCCTCCTCGTGCAAACGTACCTCTTCCTCTTGGAGAATGCCCTGCCGCTCCACGGTTGAACCATGGCTGCCGTGTCATTGGAACACGTCCCATACCTTCACTTGGTGATTGAGCTTGCCCTGTTGGTAACTGCAACAAAACTGCAGTTGCCTCCTCAACTGTTCCTGGAATATCCCGGGAATCTCCTTTCCCTTATTCCCTAACTGCTCCGGTGACTCCACCGATTTCCCTGTCTCCATTGTTGGTAGCTCCTCCTTCGTCATCTCCCGCAACTCAGGCGACTTCTCTTCTTATTGTGTTCTCCAGACATCCTATCCTGCGACTGTTCTTTCGGCTTATCCTCTGCTACCTTCGTCTGAGTCGTTGGTACTTGTTCATGTGGCTTCTCTAGCTCCATTTGTACCACTTCCTCCAACGTCTTTTCTCCGCTGTCCCACCTTCTTGGCTCTCTGGTTTTCGGCTTCACCCTCAAAACCTGTTCCGAGTGCTCTTCCTCCTCCTCTTCTCCTGTTCCTGTCGAATCCTCATCATCCAAATGGATGCTCTCCGTCGCGGGCTTCGTCTTTCCCTTCCGCACGGACTTCCGCATCGGCATCACCCGTGATATCTTTTGCTTCTTCCCCGGTGGTGTCTTCATCACCTTACTGGTACTCTCCTGACGCTTCCCACTAGCCACTTCCTGTACCTTCTTTCCTACCAGCCTGTTCTGAGGTGTGAGCACCTTCTGCAACTTACTAGCATACTCCTGCTCCTCAACTTCCTCTCCACACTCCATCACATGATTCACAAGTGACTGTATCCACGCCAATGCATCATCGGAGACTCCTTCTGCTGTATCTCCTTCTCCTGAGCAGTAAAAACATACTCACCCAGTTTCCTGAGGAGATAACGTGCAACTCCTGCACACTTCCCCGTCTTAAGTGCGTCATACAGCGACATAACTGTCTTTGAGGCTGTAGTGGAAGAAAGTCTGAACTCAAAAGAGTTCACCAAAAATTACCACAAGCTCACTTCTTCCTCCAAGATCCGCCACACGCAAGCCAAGCTTGCTATTGTATTGCCTCCCCTCTTTCAGATAGATATCTAAATTCTTCTTATCTACCTCCAACTCTCCTTCTCCTAATGGCAGCCGAAATACCTCCGCGATTGCCTTCTCATTAATCAACATCCTTCTCCCTTCGGCATATGCAACAAAATTGTCCCAACCATCTTTTCCGCCATCATGATGAAATGATAGCACTGTAGCGCATCAGGATTTACCTGCGCTAGAAGGTGAGCATACTTCTCAAGACCCAATCCCTGAAGAGCTTCTCCAGCTGGATGATCTCCCATCCCGTCAACATGACTGTAAAATGGCCACATGCCAGATCTCAGCCGCCTTATGCAGAGATCGGCAATTTTTCACCACAAGAGTATTCTTTCCTCCTGCCATATCCGCGAAGAAAGAAGCTACAAACCCTAGATCTAGGTTTGGCGCTGATTTCCAAGTGTATTGGAATATTCGTATAGAATATATCTCAACGTCTATAAATGATACTTCATACCTCTCAACTTATTTATGTTTACCCTTTCCTGCATTCCGTCTCCTGTTAGGGTTTCAACATTTACCACACCTTCCTCACTTATCTCCTTGACTTTAAATGGACCTAACCATTTCATTTTTAATTTATCCTGTGGTTTATCAACACTTCCTCTATACCACAAGACCAAATCTCCTTCTCTTATATCATGCTTCTTTCTTTTCCTATTATACCAGGCTCTCCTTCTTTTCTGAATTGCCTGTACAGTCCATAAAGCATGTAATCTTATCTCATCCAGTTTTTCTAATTCCTGTAAGCCTACGTTGTAAGGATTCTTGCTCACCTAAATTATGCTTTAAGCAATCCTTAAAGATGGCACAATATATTCAACAGGAGTTATTGCCTCAAGTCCATATGCTAACTTAAAAGGCGTCATTCCTGTTACAACCTTATAGGCTGTCCTGTAAGCCCACAAGACTTCAGGAAGTCTTTCATCCCAGTCTTTTCCATTTTCCTGAATCACTTTCCTTAAAACATTCTTAAGGACTTTATTTGTAGATTCAGCTTGACCATTCCCTTGAGGATAATAAGGTGTAGATTTCTTATGTTTTATAACAAATTCTTCCATAAGTGTTTGAATTGTTTCATTAATAAAGTGTTTTCCTCTATCACTTATGATTTCCTTAGGAATTCCATACGCACTATAATCATATTATATATAGCACGGCTGTATTATAAGCATCAGCTTTCCTCATAGGTTCTGCTTCTACCCACTTAGTCATATAATCCGTAAGTACCAGAATATATTGATTCCTTTTTGTACTCACAGGATTTATAGGTCCTATAAAATCCATTCCCCACCTTTGAAAAGGTTCTAGTGGTAGGATAGGATTTAAAGATATACCTGTTTCTTAGGTGGTATATGTGCTCTTTGCACTTATCACATTTCCTACAGAAATCTCCTACATCCTTCCATAATGTAGGCCACCATAACCCAGCCTGTAATATTTTCCTTGCAGTTATTTCCTCTGCAAAATGCCCTCCTGCTAGACCCGCATGGGCCTCTTTCAGGATATCCATAACCTCAAAAGGTTCCACCCAACGTCTTAACACTCCATCCTGACCGTCTTATATAACTTTCCTCCCACCAAAGAATAACGTCGTGTCCTCACGACAAATAACTTTTTCTGATCATTAGTCTCATAGGATGGTGGAACTAGTCCAGTCGACAAATAAACTTTTATGTCATCCATCCATGTAGGAGGAATGTGCACATGAAACAATGTGCATCAGGAAAGTCATCCATGTACTGGATTGGAACTTCTCCTGTTTAATGCGGCTTAAATGGTCAGCCTGTTCATGCTGTCTACCAGGTTTATGTATGATTTGAAAATCAACTCCTGTAATAGGAGAAACCATCTAGCTAAACGTCTGTTAGGACTGGCTTATTTAAAGATGTAACAAAGCCTTATGATCTACAAAGATTTTGACTTTATTAGCTAATAAATAATGTCTAATTTATGAATTGCATACACCATTCCTAAAGCTTCTTTTTCTGGTAGTATAGTTTACCTCTACCGGTGTTAATCTGCGACTTGCATAGTAGAAGGATCCTTTCCGCGTGTAAGGATAGCTCCTATTGCAATGTCTGAGGCATCAACCTGCACATGAAATTCCCTGTCCCATTTAGGATTCACTAATATAGGTGCTGTTACTAAAGATTTCCTTAGTGTATCAAAAGCTTCCTGACACGCAGGAGTCCAATCAGGATTTTCCTGCCTTTAAAAGGTCAGTTAAAGGGTCTGGCTAATTTGGGCATAATCCTTAATAAACCTCCTATGATAGCCAATCTTTCCTAAAAACCGCCTTAATTCTTTTAGATCCTGCGGTGGTTGTAAGGTAAGTATAACTTTAACCTTATCCTGATCCACTAGGATTCCTTCCTTACACACTACATGTCCTAAGAGAACTCCTGATTTTACAAAAAAATTACATTTCTCAGGATTTAAAGCAACCTGATTTTGCTTACATTTCTGAAAACACCTTTCTAAACAATAAAGATGATTCTCTTTATCACTATATACACTAAAATCATCCATAAAAACTTTCATAAAATCCAATAAATATTCCCTAAAGGTATCAGTTATGATCCTTTGGAAAGTAAAAGGTGCATTACATAAGCCAAATGGCATAACTTTATATGCATGCACCCCATGGACTTATAAAAGCTGTTTTATGTTGGTCCTCCGGAGCTACTAGAATCTGGTTATATCCTGAGAATCCGTCCATAAAGGAATACATCTCATGTCCGGCCACACTATCCAACATTTCTTCTGTAAACGGGATAGGAAAAACATCCTTCTTTGTGGCATCATTTAACTTCTTATAGTTTACACATACTCTCAACTTTCCATTCTTTTTAGGAACAATCACAAGTGGTGATAACCATTGTGCACCCTGTATAGGATAAATAAAACCTACACTTAACAGCTTATCTATCTCCTCCTTCACAAGCTGTGCATAATTAGGATTCATCCTATATGCTCTCTGTTTCACAGGCTCACTTCCTGGTAATAATTGTATAGTGTGTGTACACAATTCAGGAGGTATGCCTTTAAGATCTTTATAGGACCAGGCAAAAACATCCTGATATTTTTGAAGCAAGTTCAATCCTTTTTCCGGAATTCTTTATCTAATTCCTGAGCAATGAATAGGTTTTTAGGTTCATTTTCTGTACCTATATTCACTTGCTGCAAAGGATCTGTAGTATACACATATGTATACTCTGCAGGTTGTTCCTGTAAATCAATCTCATATGGGATTGCCTTATAGAACTTTTCCTGCAATCCGGGCCTATCTTCTTCCTTCTGCTGAATAGTTTTCTTTTTCAGCACTACGTTTAAGTCTATATCTGTCAGGACTTTTAAGTCAGGATAAGCTTTCAGGATTTTACTTCTTCCTGATCGTCTAAGCCATTAAACCAGTCATAACCTTCTAAAATAAGAGGTCTGTTTTCCTTTTTAACATACCTTTTAGTATGATTGTATATCACCGGTTTTCCTTCTCCTTCTCCCAGCGTCATCTTTCCTGTTCCCCAATCTGTATAACTTTGCAGTTTTCAGCCAAGGCCTACCTAATAACATAGTATATACAGTGTCTTTTCCTTCCATTTGGAGGACAATAAGGGAAACTTTATATTTAAGACCTTTATAGATATAGTCACTCCTCTCACTATACCTGTAGGCTTGACACTTCTCTGGTCTGCCATTTTTAAATTAAAAGGAGCAGGCTCAATGGGTCCTAAACCCATTTTCTTACAAGCATGTTCCTCAATAAAATTAACTCATGAGCCTCCATCTATAAGGACTTCTTTTATCTTGTTTTTACCAATATATACAGTAATGCTGGGCACATACCCATCATAATCACCTTCTTTTTCATAATGTTTTTCTACTCGGTGAATTTCATGTCCTGTATATGCAGGTAAGGATTTTGGAACAATGTTCAACATTTCCAAGATTTGATTTTTAATATATGGGGCAATATGTATTAATTGTCCCAACGTGATTGTAATTTCTTGGCTCAATGCACTTTGAGCCATTGATTCTGCCATGTCATCCTGAATCTGTTTCACAGGAATGCTCTATTTTCTAGGGTTACTCTGTTTTATAGGAATATTCTTTTTCTCTTGAATATTCCCCTAAAATAGAATTAGTTATTTTTAGATCTTTAGGTATATCCATCGGTTGTGTATCATCATCCGAGATATACTCAGGAGATCTCGTTCTTGGAGAGAGTGTCCATCTCTCCCATTGTTTGCGTACTATCCTGCAATGGATACACAGAATTTCCTTCTTCTGCTGGAAGGTATTCCTGTTTCTGACATATATTTCTTTTTGTACATAGATTACTGCTCTCACGGCAGGATGGTTTTCTAGCTCATTCTTGTCCACATCAATGAACCGAGCTCCAAGCTCTCTCTTGGGAGCATTGTTTGAGGTGGAAGGTTGATTCTTAGGACAATTTAGAGAAATATGTCCTTCTCTTTACATGTATAACAAGTAAGATTAATAGAATTCCTTCCTTGTACTTGTCTTTGTTATAGTTATTTTGATCTTCATAACTTTCTTTTCTTGGATATCTTTCTGATCCTCTATAGGACGTCTCCTTCCTTCCCATATTAGGCTTATATGGTGGAGCATATCTAGTTTGATTCCCCTCATATAGCCTATCATCTCCTCCTATATAAGGAACATTCCTTCTATTATCAAAAGAATTCCTATTTCTTCCTTCTTCCCAACTCCCAGGCTGTTCCTCATAATAGAGCTTTCTATTTCGAGATGGGAATGTGGTAACAGGTGGTTGTCTCACAGGAAACGGCCTATTATACCAACCTTCCTTTCTTCCTTCTTTTCTCCTTTCTTTTTCCACACGTGCCACATTTTGATTAATGAATACTTACAGTCTTTTGCCAAATGTCCTTCTTTATCACATATTTGACATTTTGGCAACTGTAGTCTACATTCATCCTTAGTATGTCCAGGATTTTTACACTTGGCACACCATACTTTGGCATCTAATTCCTTATACACAGGATTACCTTTCAAGGACTTAACTAGCTGTAATAACATTCTCTCATTAGCCTTATAATCCTGAACTTTGATAGGTTCTGTTAAAGGTAAAATATTAGGAGTATAGGACATCCTACTGTAGAGAGAATAAGGGTAGGAAGGTCTGTAGTAAGCATGAAAGGAAAGGTTGTGAAGGAGGAAAATCCTTACCGAGAGGAAAAGGAAAAGGAAAAGGTGAGTAAGGAAAAGGAAAAGGTAAAGGATGACGTGGCGAGAGGAAGAGTAGTTAAGGGGAGTTAGGGCAACGAAGGAAGGGTCTCCATTTGAAGTTCCAGCAGGAGATAGAGGTTCTCTACACTTTGTCTCTTGTATTCATGTAGTAATGAAAGGTGCATATTATAAGATCTTGTGTGTATGTATGTGTACTCTCAATGAATGGATCTAACAAGGCAATAGCCAAAATCCGTTCTTGCCCTTGACTTCGGAGACCAGTCATTGTGGCTTTGAGAGAAGAGTTTTGAATATAAATATGTGGGAGAGTTGAAGGAAAGAAAGTGTGTAGCCTTTCTTAAAGGCTAGGAGAAAGGAAACCGGTTAAACAGGAAAAGGTGGTATTTCCGGTTTTCCTGTTTAACATTTGGCGACCACGGAGGGATTTTGCCATTGCAATGTTAGCATTCATTGAGAAAAGAGGCTAAAAAGATAGAATTCTTATTCTGAAAAAGGCTCAGAAGTGTAGAGCCGGATGTGTAAAGGAGAAGGAATGAATGGAACCGTGGAGGAACCATCGTCCTGATTCAGCCTTAGCTGATCAAAGGAACCAAAGGCAGGCCAATAGAGTGGCTGCCCAACAGCAACCTGAAACTGACGAAAATAGACGTCAAATATCCTTGGTAAGATAGTAGAGGATATTGCAGAAACAATACAGAAATCTGAGGCTGATCCAGAGAATTGGAGGCAATATCAAACAGCTGGTTTAGAGGAGACTGTGAGAGGAACGGAAGGAGTGCCTGTTCATAGACCGAGATTGCAAGGAGAAGGATCTCCTGAGAACTCCCGAAGAGGAAGGGAGGAAGGTGTAAGAGGAAATACACCAGAGCAAAGATTATTACAAATATGGCACTTTTCCCGGGAATGTTTGGGGGTACGGTGATGTATCCCACATTCTCTGCAGGAAAGAAAGAAAATCCGAAAAGGCACTTACAACAGTTTGAAGAGGTAGTAAAACTGTATAAGGTGACGGATGCAGAAAGGCTGCTTATATTTCCACATACATTGAAAGGAAATGCCTCTGACTGGTATTATGATTTAGAAAAGGAAGTCAGAGAGGATTATCAGAAGGTTACTGATGCATTTAAGGAATATTTCAGAAAGGAGGAATTGCCGGAGGAACATTTAGAGAAGTTAAGGACTATCCTTCAAGGCAAAACAGAAAAGATAGATGAATATACACACCGTTTTAAGAAACATGAGAAAAAGTGTAAGGCATATGTAAAGATGGATGCCTTATTGCAATGGTATAAGCAAGGGTTGCTAAAACCATATAGAGATCTAGCACTTACTATCAATGAAAAGGATAGAGAGGATCTCATTAATCAATTAAAAATATATGAGAAGAAGAGGAGGCAAATAGAAAAGATTGCAGAAGGAAAGTTGAAAATATATGAAAGAAAGGAAGAATCCTCTGATGAAGAGGAAGAGGAAGCTGATGTAGTAAAGGTTCGTAAATATCCAATAGATGAGAAAGCATTGGCTCAAATGATGAAAACCTTAAAGGAATGACAGTTAAGGAAGATAAAGGCAAAGGTATGGTGCACTAAATGTAACAATCCTGGCCATACAGTGGAGGAATGTAGCTGCAACTGCCTACATGCCAAATCTGCGGAAAGGAAGGACATGTAGCCCGAAACTGCAGACATTTCCTGAACCAGAATGTGGTTGGTATAGAGAGAGAAAGGAGAATGGATGAACGTCCACCTCCTAAAGGTTCCCACCTAATAGGAATCGTGGGAATGATAGGAATGATAATGCTATTCCTTATGAGAACAGGAATAATATATATGGCAGAAGGAATGAAGTTCCTTATCAGAATAGGAACAATGGATATTATGAGAGAAGGAATGATGTTCCTTACGAAAACAGAGAGGATAGGTATTATGGAGAAAGAAATGGTCCATACAATGGACAACAGAAGAATAGATCCTATACAGAAAGAAATGATAAATAATATAGAGGAGAAGCAAGACCTTATCAAGGTCAAAGAGGCAGAAATGAGCAATATAATCAGGTCAATGATAGACAAGGACCACAGGGTAGGAATTTTCCTTCCCAGGTTTGTTATACATGTGGTGAAACAGGACATATCTCTAGGGAATGTCCTAGGCGGAATGTACAACCTTACTTCCACCAGAACGACTAATGTACAGCCTACAACACGGCTTATTCAAATAGAGGAGGAAAAGGATGAGTATCCACCCGTTGCAAGGGCAGTTATAGCTCTTCAAGAGAAGAAGAAGGAATCCTCTTGTTATGGAGAAGGTGAGGTAGTTACTATTCCTAACAAAAGGAGAGCTTGTTACAGGAAAATGTAAGCAAGCAGAGCAGGATCCTGACCAGAAAGGTCAGACTGATAATGAATCAGAAGGTATAGACAAAGGTGAACAAAGTTTTTCATTATTACCATTACATGATAAAACAATGGATTCCATGTATCACCAAGCTATAAATCAGGAGATAAAGATTACGCTTGGACAATTGATAAACTTATATAAGAAACCAAATATTAAATGCAGTGAGCTTAGTTCAGCAAACACCACCTTCGAGTGAAGGATATATAGTCTGTAAAATGGATAAGGAAGTACTGTATGAAGGTGATTATGATGGACAAGTTCCTTGCATCACAGTATATGTGGGAAGAAATAAGTTAAAACGAGTGTTAATAGATGGAGGTTCAGGTGTGAATTTTATTGAAGAAGGTGAATGTAAAAGGATGGGTTTAGGACCAATCCAACTTGCTCCATTTAACCTTAAAATGGCTGATCAATGGAGTGTAAGGCCATTAGGTATAGTAGGAGCGGTTACTATATCTGTGAAAGGACTTAAATTTAAAATATCCTTAATAGTCCTACGAATGGAAGGACAGGATGCAACCTATACTATGTTATTAGGCCGACCGTGGCTTAAGATCGCTTGCGTTGTGCAAGATTGGGGCTCAAGGAAAATGACAATAGGACAAGGTGACATGAAGGTGGATATCTATACTCATGCTAAGAGGTATTTAGCAAAAAGGGATAGACCGGTTGCATTAGAAGGATATGATTGGATGCAGGGCTTGGATGATCAGGAAGAAGAAGAAATTTTGAAGACATACCCTGATCTAAAAGTCCTTGCAGAGATTGATTTATATGCAATCGTGAAAGAGAAAAAGAAAGCCTCTCAAAAGGAACAGGAAGAGGATCAGTTGGGGTTGCAGGAAAAATTTTATAAGTCTGTTTCTTATGAAATAAACTTATAGGAACAACCTGCGGATTACACTTACATATATACTAATGACCCTCTAGAGCAAGTCAACATAGGAACAGAGAAGGAACCTAAGATGTTGACTATAGCTCAAGAACTGGATCCTGATTTTAAGGATAAAGGATTGGCATTGTTAGCCAAGTATAAGGATGTATTTGCATGGTCCTATAAGGATCTAAAAGGAATACCCCCAGAACTCTGTATGCACACTATTCAACTTTTGCTGGGATGCCAACCAGCCAAACAAAATGCATATAGGATGAATCCTAATTATGCAAAGTTAGTTAAGGAGGAAATTGATAAGTTGTTACAGTTGGTTTTATATATCCTATACAAGGAGCACAATGGTTATCACCACTTGTAAAGTAATTGTAAGAAAAATGGAAAGTTAAGAGTATGTGTAAACTATAAAAAGTTAAATGACGTTACAGCTAAGGATACATTTCCGATACCTTTTACAGAGGAAATGCTGGATAATGTTGCTGGACACAAAATGTATTCCTTCATGGATGGCTTTTCGGGGTATAACCAAGTGATGGTAACTCCTGAAGATCAACATAAAACAGCTTTTATAAGTCCGTGGGGTGCATATGCTTATAGAGTTATGCCTTTTGGCTTATGCAATGCACCCTTTACTTTTCAAAGGATTATAATAGATACTTTTTGGGAATACCTTTTAGACTTTATGAAAGAAATGTAGGCAAAATTTAGTTGCTTTAAATCCTGAAAAATGTAACTTCTTTGTTAAATCAGGAGTCCTTTTAGGACATATTGTTTGTAAGGAAGGTATATTGGTGGACCAGGATAAGGTTAAGGTTATCCTTAGTTTACAACCACCAGAAGATATAAAGGAGTTACGAAGGTTTTTAGGAAAAATAGGTTATCATAGGCGGTTTATAAAGCATTATGCTGAGATCGCAAAACCTTTAACAGATTTGCTAAAGGCAGATGTACCATATGATTGGACATCACAGTGTCAAGAGGCCTTTGACCAACTTCGGAAGGCTCTTATTAAAGCACCAATATTAGTTAGTCCTAAATGGGATCGAGAATTCCATGTACAAGGATGCCTCTGATATGGCAATCGGAGCCATCCTTACACAGATGCAAGAGGATGGAAAGGATCGTCCTATCTATTATGCTAGCCGTAGACTAACACCTGCGGAAGTAAATTACACCACTACAGAAAAGGAAGCTTTGGGGATGGTATATGCTATCCATAAATTTAGACACTATCTTTTGGCTAATAAAGTGAAGATTTTTGTCGATCATAAAGCTTTATTATATTTACTTAATAAACCTGTACTTACAGGAAGGTTAGCCAGGTGGTTTTTACTTTTACAGGAATATAATTTTGAAATAATTCATAAACCAGGAAGGCAGCATGAAACAGGCTGACCATTTAAGTCGCATTAAAACAGGTGAAGTTCCTATACGTACTATGGATGATTTTCCGGACGAATTTATTTCGTGTCGACGTTCCATTAAGGTGGTTAGATCATATAAAACAGTATCTAGCCACTGGAATAGTACCATCTATTTATAGGACAGCAGATGAAAGGAAATTGTTTGTCGTGAGGACACGACAATTTTCTCTCGTGGGAGGACAGTTGTATAAATTGGGATCCGATGGGGTGTTACGGAGATGTGTAGACCCTTAGAGGTCCCGGAGGTTGTAAAAGAGGCTCATTCAGGCCTTGCAGGAGGCCATTTTGCAGAGGAAATAACAGGAAGGAAAATCCTTCAGGCAGGATTATGGTGGCCTACTTTATGGAGGGAGGTAGGTAGCTATTGTAAGGCATGTGATAAATGCCAACGTGCACAATTACCTCCAAAGAAACAAATACAACCTTATAATCCAGTTCTCCCACTAGAACCTTTCCAGAAATGGGGAATGGATTTTATAGGACCAATTAATCCTATAAGTTCAAAAAGGAATCAATATATATTGGTTTTAACAGATTATATGACGAAATGGGTAGAGGCAGAGCCTATGAGAAGGGCCGACGCATATAATACAGCAAAGGTCATATACAATATTATAATAGTGCGTTATGGCATTCCGAAGGAAATTGTGAGTGATAGAGGAAAGCATTTCGTGAATGAAACGATAGAAATGCTCATGAAGGAGTTTGTGATAAAACACAGGAAGTCGACACCATATTACCCACAGGGTAATGGGCAGGCTGAGTCGACAAATAAAGTCCTTAAGAACGTGTTAAGGAAGGTAGTTCAGGATAATCGAAAGGATTGGGATGAAAGGTTACCAGAAGTTCTCTGGGCCTATAGGACAGCTTATAAAGTGACTACTGGTATGACACCTTTTAAGCTCGCTTATGGCTTAGAGGCCATAACCCCAATGGAGTTTATTGTGCCATCCTTGCGGATAGCGGTACAATATAATATAGGAGAGAAGGACTCTATGGCAACTCGTTTAATAGAACTGGAGAAGCTGGATGAGTTAAGGAGGTACGCCTTATGGACTATACAGGCTATCCAAAGGAGAAGAAAGGCTTGGCTCGATAGGAAGAGAAGAGGAAAGGAGATAAAGGAAGGGGACTTGGTCCTGTGGTATAGAGGTAAGGTGGGAGAAATGAGTCAAAAGCTTGATTTAAAATGGATAGGCCCTTTTCGGGTTAAGTTTGTAAAGGAAGAAGGAGTGATGCAGTTAGAAACGTTGGAAGGAGAGGAAATCGAGGGAATGGTGAATGCTAATAAGGTAAGGAAGTATATATCGCAGGAGAACGTTGCAGGAAATGTTATTTTTATTGATTTGAGGAGCATATTCCCTGTCTGTCAGTGCACACGGAACGAGGCTGTAGATCTAGGGTTTTACAGAGTGTGCAGCGAGAGAGAGATGTCAGCAAAGAAAGGAGGTGTGTCTATGAGGAATTGTCGTGAGTTGATTAATCCTCCGATGGAGAGAGATTGGGTCAGGTACAACTGGTACATACAAGGTGGGATTTCTCCTTAGAAATGGAGAAGGTGTTGAGGGAACTTGGATTGTGGGAGTATGCGCAGATCTTGAAGGACGGAGAGCCGCATGATGAGCAGTGTTTCACACTAGTTATGCTAATGGAAAAGGTGGATAAGCCGGAGATAGGATTTGTAGCGTATTCTGAGGAGAGGAAACTCCTTTTCACAGAAAAGCTTCTTGAAAAGGTTTTCCTGTTGCCGAGATCAGAAGGAGAGGTTAAGGCAGATAGATCTCACCTTACAGACTTTTGAAAGAGGGAAGCAGTATAAGTAAGGTAGGTCTAAAGCTTTCCGATCTCGTGGAGGAGACACAGTTGGCAGTGAACTTCATTGTCAATGCTTTTGAGTTTCGAACATCGCACATCACGGCGTCAAACCCAGTGATGTCCTTGTATGATGGATTGAAGGCAAAAAGGCCGGTGGGAGTGGCTCGGTATTTGATGAAAGGTTGAGAGAGCACTTATGCGCCATGCAGGAATTGGAGAAGAAAGGAGAGCCTTCATTAATGATGGCGTTTACGTGGGTACAGGCGATTGCAGATTATGTGCGCCTGCATGGAGAGCCGGCAGGGCCGGAAATTGTGGCTCGGATGAAACAGTTGAGGAAGGAGACAGAGCTGTTTCAGAAGAAGCAGGGGAAGCGGAAAGGATCTGAAGCTAAAGGGAAGGAATTAGAAGAGGACCTGCAAGGAGAGGAAGAAAACAGGGAGAAAAGATGCATAAGAAGAAGAAGCCGAAGGTGGAGAAGCAAGCCGGTGAAGAGGAATACAAGGTCGGGAGGCAAGACTGGAAAGCAAAGGTGAGGGTGCAGGAAGGACCGGAGCAGAGATTGGTAGTAGATTTGGAGGAAGAAGAGGATGAACAGTCAGGGGTATGATGCAGGAAGATGAAGAATTATTGGAGCAAGGAGAAAAGGAAGAACCTGAGGATGTGCAGCAGGAAGAGGAGTCGCATGAAGTGGATAAGGAGCGGAGGACGAAAGCGAGGCAGGAGATCAAGTCGGAATCTCAGAAGCAGGAGGAGCCTATGATGATAGTTCCGTTAGAATGATGGATCCGTTTGAAGCGAAGGTATGCGATAAGGATGAGGCAGTAACGATAATGAACGGACGGGGTTCGAGTCATATGCGGATACACCAGTTTCGACGGTTACGCCGGCAACGGCGGATGTAACCGATGATGGGGTAGCAGAAATTGCAAAGGAAGTGGAAGAGATGGTGCGGGGATCGAAGTTCCCGAGGCATCAATTCAACCCACCGCCATTCCAGTCATCACCAAGATCACACGGAGGTATGTATGGCAGGGGTATGTATCGTGGGGGATCACAGGGCATGGCAGTCCCTGATTTCCGCTTGGATGAGGAGGATATGCGACAGCAGCAGCAGGAGGGTAATGTGCAGGCGGATATCTCCTTCAAGCGCAGGAAGGCGTTTGCGCGGAAAGAGGTGCAGACTACAGACACGCAGATTCAGTTTGCACAGGTTCTGGCACAGCTTCAGTCTGAGATGGTGGAACAGGTCGTTGGAGGAGGGAATGAGGCCAGGACGCAACTCAGATGGCGGCAAGTCTATTCAATCATTTGGTCAACGCTGGATACACTGTTAAGGATAGGGCAGATTCAGAGGTTGATTGTGCAGGCCGTGGAGAGCGTCATGGCACCAAAATGACCGCCATTCAGGGAATGATGAGTAAGGGCGTTCAGCGACCGGTTAAGCAGAGGACTCCAAGTCCGGTGGTGGAGCTTAAGCCCACGGTGACGTCACAGGAGCCGATGACACTGTTCCAGAGGTTAGTGCGAGCAAGAGATGAAACCCAGCAGACTGCCACTATATTGTCGGTGGTGGTGGACGAGTTCCAGCGTCTTCAGGAGGAGAACGAGCAGCTTAGGAAGGAGACGAGGCGTTTCGCCTTCAGGTAGCAATGGTGCAGCAGGAGCTTGACAAGGAAAAGGCGGAGTTTCAGAAGTATAAGGATCAGGAGGAGGTGGAGTATCAGGATGATGCGCAGGATGTGTTGCCGTGAGGACACAGCAACGAATAAGGAGGGGCAGTGTTAAAGGTAAAATATTAGGAGCATAGGACATCCTACTGTAGAGAGAATAAGGGTAGGAAGGTCTGTAGTAAGCATGGAAGGAAAGGTTGTGAAGGAGGAAAATCCTTACCGAGAGGAAAAGGAAAAGAAAAGGTGAGTAAGGAAAAGGAAAAGGTAAAGGATGACGTGGCGAGAGGAAGAGTAGTTAAGGGGAGTTAGGGCAACGAAGGAAGGGTCTCCATTTGAAGTTCAGCAGGAGATAGAGGTTCTCTACACTTTGTCTCTTGTATTCATGTAGTAATGAAAGGTGCATATTATAAGATCTTGTGTGTATGTATGTGTACTCTCAATGAATGGATCTAACAAGGCAATAGCCAAAATCGTTCTTGCCCTTGACTTCGGAGACCAGTCATTGTGGCTTTGAGAGAAGGAGTTTTGATATAAATATGTGTGGAGAGTTGAAGGAAAGAAAGTGTGTAGCCTTTCTTAAAGGCTAGGAGAAAGGAAACCGGGTTAAACAGGAAAAGGTGGTATTTCGGTTTTCCTGTTTAACAGGTTCATCCTCATCATCTGAACTATCCTCTTTTCTCCTTGAGGATTTTATCTTTCCTTTTGCTATGTTTTCTATTTGTCTTCTCTTCTTCTCATAATCTTTAAGATGCTTTACAAGATCTTTTCTGTATACTTCCTCAATTGTCATTGCATAATGCCTATATGGCTTCTGCAATCCTTGCTTATACCATTGAAGCAAAGCTTCTTCCTTAACATATAGTGAGCATTTCTTTTCATGCTTTTTAAAACGGTGTGTATATTCCTCTAGAGTTTCAATTTTTCCTTGCAAGATATTTCTGAGCTTCTCTAAGTGCTCTTCAGGCAACTCTTCCTTTTTAAAGTATTCTTTAAAAGCTTCTGTAACTTTCTCATAATCTTCTCTTACATCTTTCTCCAACTCATAATACCAATCAAATGCATTTCCTTTTAATGTGTGAGGAAATATAAGCAACTTATCTACATTGCTTACTTTATACAACTTTACAACTTCCTCAAACTGCAATAAATGTCTTTTAGGATTTTCCTTCTTTCCTACAGAAAATATTGGGAACATCAATGTGCCTCCCAACATTCCGGGGAAAAGTGTCATATTAGACATTCTCGGTGGGTTTTCTCTACCACCTTCCTCCTCACCAAGAGGGGAATTTCCAAGAGATACTCCTCTTGGTCTAATAGGAAATCTTGTTCTCCGAGGAGTTCCTTCCAACTTCTCTTCTCCTACAGTTTGATAGTCACCTTATTGTATATCCTCCACACCTTTAGCAGCACTTTCTCCTATCTAATCAATGAGTTTTATAAGAGCTTCTTGCCTATTAGCAAGCTCTATTTGCTCAACTCGGGCAGCCTCTCTCTCGGCCTACCTATTATCTCTCTCTTGCTAGAGACGAGTTAGGATTATGCTGCCTCCAAGGCTCCATCCATCATCATATATATACACACTTCTTTTTCACTTAAGCTCTACTTCTCTCAGAGCTATATCACTTCTCACTTAGGAATTCAACAAATTCCTCCACAACAATGACGAAATCCCTCCGTGGTCGCCATGTGTTAACATGCAAAACTTTCCTGTGTGCAGAAAGCACTGTTCACAGTGTAGGGAAAGCTTTGCAAGTTAAAGTGTAGGGATTCCGTCCAATAGAGAGCTCTATATATATATTTATCTCGTCTCTAAGGTCAAGGATAGGATTTTGCTTTGACCATTGCCATATATAAGCATTCACAATACACCATAAATATGCACTTACATTACTATATGAATACAAAGAGATAACAAGTGTGGAAACTTACTTCTCTCCCAAAGATACTCTCTCTCTCATGCATTGCTCTCCATAGTCTTCATAGTCTTCATAGTCTTTCTCCCCCTTCTTTATCTTGCCCTAACCGAATCCTGTCCTCCTTTAACTGTCATAACTGTCTGCTTCCTGCAACCGTAGGATCCTTCCTACCCTGTAGGATTTATCCTAGTACCGTAGGATTTATCCTGTACACATTTCCTACTAATACTTTCCTACAAGTTATTCCTCCACCGTAGGAAAGTCCTATGTATGTAGTTCCTACATGCTATATTTTTGGCCTTTAACACCACCTTCCTATCCAATTAGGTCGTGCATCCAAGTCATCCCCAAGGATGAAATCATAACGTCTTAGCTTTGCAAAAAAAAAATTGCTCCTTGAAGAACACATCTCCAACTTCCAGTATAAGCTTTACACATGCACTTTGCTTTTGTGATGAAGTAGTAGCTCCTTCCACCGTGTACGGATTAGTCCTCTTAGTTGAACTCATCACTGCTACCAAGATCAAACAAAACTAACGCCAAAAATCTGTTGATGGTTCCTTCAAAGCAAATTAGATTGCTAGAATTAGCTTCAGAGACAACTACAGTAGTGTTCCCAAGCACACACCTCAACTCTCTAGCTACCATAGACAACACCTTGGACCTTGGAGTTTTTTGATCCTTTTAAGTCACTTCCTCCCGTCCCATCTCCTTCACATGCTTCTCATTCTTGGCCTTCCTAGCCTTGAAGATAGAACAATCTTTGATGTAATGATTCAAATCATTACACTCAAAGCATCCACGATTGCCAAGACTCCAACTAACTCCCTTGCGGTCTTTGTCCTTTTGGTACTTCTTACTACCTCTATGATGCTTGGAACTCTTAGCATCGTTGTTGTACCTCTTTTGGAATTTGGTTTGAGACTCCTCAGTCTTGGAGTCCTCCCAAATGTTCTGCTTTCCAACTGTCAATGCACTCCTTTCCATCCGCGTATCAACCACACGTGCCTCCTCCACTACCTAATCAAGAGTCTTAAACTCTTTTTTTTGACTCTCCAATGCATTCACCAATTGTGCACTCCTGAGTCTGTCAATGAAGTAGTCATGCTGAGAACTAAATGAGATCTCAGGATCATGAGCAATCAATGCTCTCATCTTGCTGATGTGAGAGATTCCCTTGCTTGAAATCTCATAAGCGAAACCTGTTCAACAAACACTTCGATTATTGTATGGAGACACTAAGTCTTTCACTATCTCTTCCCTGGCTTGTGCGTCTTATGTAGGTGCATACTCCTTGAAAGCATCCATGAAGTGAGTCCAAGCTTGCTCTCATCACTCTAATGAGTAGTCCTTAGCAATTTGTTCACTTTGTTCAACCATGAATGTGCTGATATGCCGTGCCATGGCCATCAAACTCAAGAAGAGGCTTCTTCTTAAAGAATCGTCAATTGGCTCTAGTCACATAATGACGATCACTGCTCCTAGAGTGTTGTGTTCTATCCGGGCTTTGCTCTCGCGCTTGAGGAGCTCCTTAATCTCTCCTAGCTCATTTCTTAGAGCATAGAGACTATCTCTAATTCTCTCGAACTCCTCTTAGTACTTAGCATCATAGTCCACTTGCCTACAGAAGAGGGTTTGCAATTCTTTCTTGAGAGCTGCCTGATCTTACATAGGCACATCCTCATCAACTCCACAAATCTCCCACCAATACTTTGGATTAGATACATAATCCAACATGATATCCACTCAACATAGTAAAGCAAGGTTATCTCAGCCCAAGCTCTAATACCAAGCTGTTACACTTCTACACACTGTACCTAGATGTTGCTTAACTCACTACCCAACCTTAGAGCACTTAAGCTCACCCCTGAGCTATAGCAAGTTGAACTCTACTCCCAAAAGCTATAACATTGCTGTCGCTCTCCAAAATTAGGGTCTCCCTAAAACATGATTAGCTTAATCATGAGATCACTCACGGTCAACCTTTGACCAAAACTATGGACCAATGTTCGACTGTAACACAAGTGGAGACTAACCACATATGAGTTACGTAAGTACAATGTCAATTGAAGGTATTATAAGCCTAGGTCAATACAATGGCAACATGCAAAAGGATATACATGATGGTACCCCAAAGCTATGCAGTTAGAATGGGTGTCATTGTGCGATCTCAAAAGGTAGTTATGTAGTTAGGTAAATAGCAACAAGAGTTGGCCAATAAGGATTAGGTCATGTGATAAAATGGCACTTGAGTATACAAGGAGAAATGTTGGATTGAGAAGGGGGCTTTGCATCTTCATAAGCTACACAAGTTGTGCAAGTAAGAGAGAGAAAGAGAGAGAATTACTTATTTTAGTTTCTATTTTCTAATATACTCTCCTTATTCATTGTACGCTACTCCCTTTCTCTTTAGCACCTCTCCCACATCTAATGGTTATCTATAATTGCAGGCAATAACATTGTAATAAGATTTGGTTCATATTTGGTGACAATTTGTGCACTCAGGACTCTTTTTTTTTTCTTTATGTTAATTGTTCTTCTACCTATGTGTTTTAGGGTTTGTAAGACCCCACTTGGCTTATGGTGTCCTTAGGCATTCCATTTGTGAAGTGAACCTTAACAATCCTTAGCCCAATGACCGTTAGGCAAATGAACCTTAACAATCCTCACTTTGCCCAACAATTGTTAGGCAAGTGATCCTCGCCTCACCCAATGACATTAGGCAAGTGAACCTTAACAATACTCACCTCAGACAACAACTATTAAGCAAGTGAACCTTCACGATCTTTGTCTCGCCCAACAATCATTAAACAAGTGAATCTTGATGATCTTTGCCTCACCCAACAACCGTTAAGCAAATGAATCTTAATAATCCTTGCGTCACCCAACAACCGTTAGGCAAGTGAACCTTAATGATCCTTGCCTCACCCAACAACCGAACCTTAATGATTCTTGCCTTGCCTAATGACCATTAGGTAAGGAAACCTTAATTATTGTCACCTCCCCAATTATCATTAGGATAGTCTAACCAAACTATTCTTTAGGCCAATGGATCACTTGAAAACTTATTACAAATGAATAATAAGTAGGAGTAAGTAGGAAGATGATAGGAAAAGAAACACAACTCTTTCCCATTAAAACAATTTATAAATATTAAATGATATGTTGTATTCAATTTGAGCAAAATCCTACTTATATAAGCATGAAACTTGTCATGTGCTGTGCATGTGACATGTGGCATTCCCATGTGTTTGTCGTGTCACCACCCAAGTGACACTTGCATATGTATAGAATTTACCATTTTAAAAGTAAAATTGAAATTGTAAAGTTTATAATTTATAAACGTAATTTAAAATAAATTGATAATGTGATTTTAATATATTTAAAAATTTATAATTTGTATTATGTCAATACAATGTAAAAAGTGTATGTAATATAGTATTTCATAAGATTAAACCTATAAGTAAATTAAACTTTAAACCCTAATATAAACTAGGAAATCGATAAATTGAATTTGGATATTAAATACTTTAAATAAAAGTTGAAGGTATTAATAAGGTTTTATTGCAAATTGGTGGGCTTAACTATTTAATAATAATTTATTAGTTAATTAATGTTTAACCCAATTATTATTCTTTAACTTAATGAGTTTTTCTCTAAGTTAGATCTTTAACCTAATGAGTTTACCTCTAAGCTAGATCCTTAACCCAATTGTTATTCTTAATCTAATGAGGTTATCTTTTTTTAACCCTTTAAATTTACTTTACTTTTTTAATGACCTTTAACCTAATTGTTATCTTAAACATAGTGAGTTTATTTTTAAGTTGGGCCTTTAACTTTGTTATTAAATCTAGTGAGTTTATTCTTAAGTAGAAACTTTAATACAATTGTTATATTTAACTTTGTAAGTTTATTCATGAAAGTTTTCATGTTTGAGCTAATAATTTAATGACCCTTTAATTAATTTGTTATCCTTAACCTCACACATGTTTGAATTTATCCTTAACTCAATTGTTATTACTTAACCAAATGAGTTTATTCTTCAACACCCATGTCATACATGATTCATGCTTGATTCAATAGCCTTAATAATGACATGTGGATTTTGGATTTATAATGATTGTAGGTGGACTTAATTATTTAATAATAATTCATTATTTAGCTAGTGTTATCCTTAATTTGATAAGTAATGTAATTGTTATCCTTATGAATTTTTTCTTAAGCTCATAGATTTACTCATGCTTTAACTTAATTATTTAATAACCCTTTAACTTAGTTATTATTCTTAACATAGTGATATTATTAATTGAACCTTTCACCAAGTTATTATCCTTAACTTAAGGATCCTTAAGTTGCTTAACTTGATAATTTTATTCTTAAGATTTTATGCATGAGCTTAACTTTTTAATGACCCATAACCTAATTGTTATGTTTAACCTAATTTAAACTTTTATATTTATTTCTTAATTCAATTGTTATTCTTAAGCTAGACTTTTAACCCAATTGTTAATTTTAACTTAAACCTTAACTCAATTGTTATAGCTAATAAGTAGCCCACATTAACCTTGTGATTTAAAATAATTGTCAATAACCGTTAAATATAATTTAAGATGACCATTGATGGGGTGTTAATAAGTATACATTTAAGATTAAAATAACGTTAAATAGAATTTAAAAATGTTTAGGCTTAATTATTTAATTCTAGTTATTATCCTTAAAATAACCGATAGATGGGGTAGATATCAACAAGTCTAGATAAACATTGAATGAATGGAGTAAATATCATGATTGGATGAGGCATATATGACACATAAAATATAAATTTATTATTATCCTTAATGTAGTCCACTTGTTATTCTTAATATAACAAGTTCATTCTTAAGTTTATTCATGACTAAGATTAATTATTTAATAACTATTTAACCCAATTGTTATTTTTAATTTGATGTAAGTTGAACATTAAGTTTAATTTAATTATTATTCTTAACTTTATGAAACCCATTTATTATCCTTAGTTTATTATTTATAAACGAACTCATAGCAATTTAAGGGAATGAAAAAAAAAAAAGAAAAGAAAAGAAAAAAATTTTGGCAACATGCATTAAACACTATATATAATAAAACATATCATATATATATAAATCTGCTAGAACTTTTAAAAATTCTAGCATTATATAAAAATATATTAAAATTATATATTTTATTTGACTTGGTCTCTAACATAGGTCAAAGTTTGACTTTGGTTTGAACATATGTTAAGTTCGACTTTGGTTCTAACATATGTTAAGGATGGTAAGTTAAAATCATTCATTATTACTTAATTCCTAAACCTTAATATGAAACTCAAACAAATTAAAAAATCTAATTTAAAGATCTGACCTATATTTTATAAGGTGATAATTTTTATTCATAATGAGTAAAATAAATAAAGTTAAAGGTTTAATAAACTTTTATATGAAAATTTAAAGTAATTCTTAATAATTAAGATCTACATGTAAATCTTAAATAAAGAGATGTACTAAAGTTGGAAGTTTGTTATATATTATGTATAAGAGTAAAATAAAAAAAAAGTATATTTTTATTGTTTGTTCTAGACAAATATGTTACTTATACTTATTATAATTTATAAAGGATACAGGTATAAATTTATAACTTGTGCACAATTTTAACCTTTAATGTCCTCACCAGATTTTTGAATAATTAAATTTTCTTATACGAGTTTGATGATGAGGAACGTCCTGGGAGTAAAGGGGAAACGGTGGGTTTACTTTTTGACAAGCATGTATCTAATTGAAAATGATTTAAATTAGCATCTTAGCAGCCTTAAACCAGCTCTAAATTTGACTTTAGAAGACAGAATTATTACATCTAAGTTAATCCTGGTGGCATTACTTTGATATAAATACCGCCTGTCTAACATGTTCTATACACTTGTCTTAGCTAGTTAATCAAGATGGTGATGAAGGTCTGCATTGCTATGTTAGCCATGCTTGGCTTAGTTCAAGCATTCAACACTTCTACACTCTGTCCAACTGCAATCTTCAGCTTCGCAGATTCGCTCACAGATTCTGGGAATCTCTGCTTTGAAGCGTTGGCAATGAACCGTCCTGGTTGTGTTGCTTCTGAGCGTCCTTATGGAATGTCCCTTGCTCAAGGTCCAACTGGCAGGTACATTAATGCATGTTATAACATGGTATTACGTGTTAAACTAAAACTATACGTATTTGTAGGTATTGTGATGGGAAAATCATTGTTGATTGGCTTGCTGAGTACTTGCACATCTCTGAAACTTGTGGATCAAGCCTTCTTTACAACGATTCCACATTCCGAGGCCTCAACTTGGATACGCAGGTATGTTCTATCTCTTTATTATTACAACACATTCTTAATTTAAATATTTATTTGGTATGTTCCTAGGTGCCACGGTGTTGCCCCAACAAGGTGTGTTTGCCACCCCACACATATTCCCCAACCAAATCCAGGACTTCCTTTCTCGCAAGAGCAAGTGGAGGAGGCATACCCCAAGAGTCTTACCGATGCATGGTACTCCAACGCACTCTACTTCATCGAGATAGGCGGTGACGACCTAAACTACGAGATACTACCGTTGGGTCCACAGGGAGTTGTCCAGAAGACTGTCCCTCAAGTCATCCAAGGTACGATCGACGGTATCTCGATGCTGTATCAGAATGGTGCCAGGAACTTCCTCTTGTTGAACATGCCCATGGCTGGCTGCTCCCCTCTGTACCTGAAGAACTTTGAGAATGTCACCGCTCTCCACAGGGACGAGTATGGGTGCATCCTGGAGGTTAACCAAATGGCACAGGCATACAACGCTAAGCTCAAGGAGATGATGGACGATCTGAGGAAGACGTACACGGATGCAAACTTGATGTACTTTGATTGGTACGCTGCTAACGTGGACATCTTGAAGCATGCAGACTTCTTTGGGTTTGACCACTTTGATCAACCATGCTGCGGCCAGGGTGGCGGCCCATATAACTGTCGGGAGGACAGTACTTGTGTGGATGCGATCCAACTGCGACACCCTGCAGCAAACCCTGACAAGTACATAAGCTGGGACGGTATTCATTACACACAGAACTTTTACAGGTTGACCGCAAATGCCATTGTGCTCTCTCGACACATGGATCCTCCTACAACATTTGTTCCAAGATGTGCCGTGCCCGTCCTTCCTGTGGCATAAACTAGTGCCTTGATGATTTTTTAATTCTAACTAATTAATGCAATATTAAAGGTTTTTTTTTACATAAGTTAATAATATCTCAAAGAATTTGAATTAGATTTTAACAATAAACTTCGAGCAATAATAGGTGAACCGTTGTTCTATTCTGCTAAAGAATAATATGTTTAATATAAAATGTTAAACCCTGGGGTGATTTAACGGACGAGATTCACAGGATTCGAGATCCGTTGGATAAGGTGTCGTAACAAAACTGTAATATCTGAGGACAACGGTGATCATCCGGTACATATGACATAACAACCCATATCAAAACTCAAATCATTAGGATCATAATTGAAATTAAAATTTAAAACTTAATTTAATACATCTTAAACAAAGATATATTTTCAAATTATATTTAAAATGTTGAAATCTAATAGAGTTTATGATACCTCCACGAGTGTCTTCAAACGTTCTCAATTTTAAAAGAATTTGTTATTTTAACGAAAGGAGATTAAGGAGCAAGATAGTGCATAGCATTTACTTATATTGTTGTGAGAATCTAACAGTAATAATAATGAATTTGAATTTAAGATTGAGTTACTGTGTATGTGCGTTAGCAACCGTTACAAGAAGCTCCATCGACACATAGATATATTAATAATAATTACCACATATTGATTAACTGATTTGATGCATTCTACACTCATATTTATTAATAAATTATTAAATAATTTTTAATAAATACTAATACACACACGCAATTTAAATTATTTATATATATTCTGATATAATTAAAATAAATTAAAAATATATATAGTTAATTTAAATAATACCAATTAAATAATTATTAAAATTCACCTATTTTATTTGCTTTTTTTTTCTTTTATTCCTTCTTTCTTACATATTCATTTGTTTGCCAATCCATAGGAAATAGACTCGCAAAACAAAATCCACAACCTAGGAGGGCGATCCACAAGTTATTACATTCCTACAACATCATAATTAGATGCTACCTAACTCATTGCCCAACCTTGGAGCACTCAAGCTCACCCCCGAGTTGCAGTGAGTGAACTCCACTCCAAAAGGTATTACACTCCCAAAATTAGGGTCTCCCTAAAATGTGATTAGCTTAAACATAAGATCACTCATGGTTAACCTTTGATCATGACTCCGACTATAACATTCCTTCCCATGAAAGAAGTCATTGTCCTTAAGGACAAATTGTGTACACTTTACAAAGATTTATGTCAACGATTTTTCTTTAGAACAAGTTGTTTCAAATATCTTCTTAGTTAGACTCCTCAGATTTTTCAAGTGAGTGTATTAGTACTTCTCCACATACAAGGGCCCTCTTTAGTTAACTCACATAAAATACTGAATGTAGTTGCACTCCCTCAGGCAACTTCAACTTGTAAGTGACAGCATTGATCTTCTCAAGGATCTGGTATGGACCAACATACCAAGGATTTAGCTTCTCACACTTCCTAATTCACAACAGTTGTAGAGAACTACACTTCAATCGCACAAACACTTTGTCTCCTACATTGAACTGCCTATAAGTGTGGCTTCTCATCAGTTAGCCTTTTAGCTCGATCCCTTGCCTTAAGCAAATTCTTCCAAACATCAAAAGCATTTCATCCATCTTCACATCTAAGATATGAGCTTTGACATCCTCTCTCACCACTTCCCAACGTATTCTAGCATTTGCTAGAGACCGAAGATGTTTACCTTTGTAAGCATAGAACGAACTACATTTCAAATAGCTATGCTTACTATTGTTGTAGGCAAACTCAACCAAAGGCAAGAACTTGTCCCACTGCCCTTGCTTCTTAGCCACACAAGTTCTCAACATATTCTCTAGACCTGGTTCACATGCTTAGTCTGGCCATCTGAGTGCGGGTGATCTTCCACTACTAAAGTTCACCTTAGTGCCAAGTCCTATACAAAACTTCACCCAAAATGCTGAAGTGAACTTGCTGTCTCGATCATTAATGATGTTCTTTAGCATCCCATGCTCATGATACACCTGCTTCAAATACACCAATGCGAGCTCCTTCGCTATTACATTCTTTTTCAAAGGAATGAACTTAACATACTTGCTCAAACAATCCACAATGACCACACTTGTTCATTGCAACGCAGTGTCCTTGGAAGATGCATAATAAAATCCATAGAGATACTCTCCCATCTTCCTTTAGGCACTTCCAAAGGCATCAGCAATCCAGGCTGAGCCACTCTCTCGGCCTTAATCGACTGGCACTTAGCACAAGTGCAAACATACTTCACAATGTCCTCTTTCATGTTCGGCCAAAAGAATCAACGTTTCACCAAGTCATATGTCTTGTCATCTCTCCATATCCAACAAATGAACTATCATGCATCTCTTGCATGACTGTTGCAACAAGTTCCATTGTCTTAGGCACTACTAGAAGTTGCTTGTACAATAGTAAACTATTCTATTCAGCATAAGGCTCCACCAAACTATTGAGACACTAATGACAAGCTAGATTTCTTAGCTTGTGCTTCGCAAATCAAAGAAATCAAACCTCCTTCGATAATGGCAGTCATAAGTCTTGAAAACTCTTGTAGAAACACCAATTAACAAGCCTGCCTAGCATTTAGATTCTTCTGATTTAAGAAATGCCTCAAAGGTTTGTGATCAATAAACACTTTGAATGGACGTCCATTATGTACATAGTGCCTCTAGGTGCACACGACATGCACGACAGCCATCATTTCTTGATCATAAGTCGAGTATTGACACTCTATATCATTTAGCTTTCAACTCTCAAAAGTAATGACATGACTAGCTTGCACAAGAACTCCTCCAATGGCATAACCACACACATCTATGTACACCTCATAAGATTGGTTCTCATTAGCGATAGCTAACACTAGTGATGTTGTCAACGCAATCTTCAAAGTTTCAAGTGCTCACTCTGCCTTGAAATGCATCATTCTTCCTCATCAACAATGTCAAAGGAAGAGCTAAACGATTAAAGCTTTGAATGAACCGACAATAGTAATTAGCCAAGCACATAAAACTCCTACACTCTTGCACGTACTTAGGGGCCAATGCCTCATTGCATATACCTTCTTAGGATCAAGAGCAACACCGTCCTTAGAAACAATATGCTCGAGGTACTCCACCTCCTACTTAGCAAACTCACACTTTGAGAACTTAGCATATTAGTTTTTTTCTCCTAAGAGTCTGTAGCACTAGACGTAGATGTTCCATGTGCTCCTCTGAAGTTCTGGTATAGATGTGTATTGTGTGCTATTTAGCCTAATGTTACGTCTTCATGTGACATAGATGTGGGCTATCATGCCATAGCCCCTTAGATTTAAGAGTTGCACTATGTGCCAGAATGTGCTCTCCAAATGCCAACTCTAGAACCCCTTTTGATACCTTAAGAACTTGGTAAGGAAAACTTGTCAGCCAAGATCCATGCCCATAATTGGACAAGAACACAAATGTGCCTATTAGTTGTGTGTGCTATCTTAACTTGATGTGGAGGAGGAGGCTAAAGACAAGCCTTAACCTCTGACCTTTTGGAATGTGCAATCCAATAAGACCTCCCATGCATGGAGTAGGCTACTTCAAAGGTGGAGCATACCCATTGTTTGGAAGTTAAGGCGGCACAATAAAGGATTGTGCCTTGACAACACAAGCTACATCTTGCACTGGTAAAAGAATAATGAGCTTTGTCATGAACCTAGGAGCTCTTCTATATATACTCTTTTATGTGATGGAACCCTACCCGCCCTACCCTGCCCTCTTTTTCTATATGTGTAAGTAGGGTTTAGGTACTAGGGGGTGGAAATTTTAGGATGTACATACTATATTTTAAGGCAAAAACCCTAATTTAATCCCTATGTACTTTATTTTAGAACCTACCCTTAATCCGTTCCCTAAACCCTAGGTACTTTATTTTGAGTCCTAAACCCTAATTAATCCTATATGTACTTTATTTTAGAATAAGGCAAAAACCCTAATTTAACCCTATAACTTTATTTTAGAACCTACCCTTAATTCGTTCCCTAAACCTAGTACTTTATTTTGAGCCCTAAACCCCAATTAATCCCCTATGTACTTTATTTTAGACCCTAAAGTTGTCATGATGTGTCAACTAGGAGTTGAACCCACGCATCACAACTAGGAGTTGAACCTATTGTTTAAAAAGCAATTATCCTAACCATTGGACTATTGACGCGCCTGAGTTGTTCAATAGGTGTTCTGACCCAACTGAAAGTGCCACACCACGGTGACACCCAACTAAGGCGAACCCATGAAACGAAAGGACTGCGTGGGGTGTAGCTCATATGGTAGAGCACCTACTTCGCATGCGGGAGGCATTGGGATTGATGCCCAACATATCCACCCTTCTTCTTCTTTCGAGGCCTCAACATTAGAGGCTTTGCATAAATGCACGTTGTAATTAAAGTGGGCATGATACGTGAAAATGGGAATATAAAATAAATTACTAATTAATACTTAAGTTTTAATTATTAATTAATCATTTAATTAATATGTAATTAAGCCTTAAATATTAATTAATTAATTAATTAATCCTTCAATAACCTTACTTAGTAAGGAATATTCCTAAAATATCTTAGAATATTCATATTATTCTAAAAATAGTTTACAATAATGAAGAAATACTATCAAACATAATTACAAATGAAATCATTTCTTATCAACATGTTAATTTATTTATAAATACTTTCTTCCTAACCATACAGAGAAATTCCTCATTTTGTCTAAATCATCACTCTCCGGATTAATCAAATCATTTTGGTCAATATCTTGATGTTGTTGCCACCACCTAACACTCTCACGAATGCAATTGGGAGTTGCCATCCTTGTTAATACATAAGATGTAATAAGACCAGGTCTGCATAAAGGCTCATCTAAAAATGACGTTCCTTAAGAATAATATTATAAAGCGCCCGGTTGCTATCCTTCATTTTATAAAATTCAAAATCACGAGAAAGAAAAGCTTCAGGAAATGTTGATACGGTGGATACTGCTCACAAAATTTTCGAGATTCTTCTTTCTGAGGCACGTATCCAAGTAGTTCACTAGCTCATCCATGATATCGTATCAGAATATGGATCGAAAGTGATTGGATGAATACAAGCAATGTTTTGGTTGAGCATAGCCTTCTGAGGAGAGTCGTCTACTAACATCTGTGCATTCTTCATTATCCTTAAGCGACTGATCTCCCCATGAGTCCCAATTATTCTTTCATTCTTGAAGAAGTATGGCTTGCTTTCCTTTCTTATATTGTGAAATTCGAGAGGTTTATAACACATTCGCTGGTCAAAAATCCAATCTTTACGAATCACCTCTTCTGCAACACTACAATGTTTCTTAAGCAAATTCAACAGCGGTGTTAAGTTATGAATCTGCATGCATGACCAAATCCCCACAAGCGCACCCATCTCCTTAAGCTTTTGAAAGAGACGATCCAACCCTGGACGAAAAATAATATCATATCGAAATTTACCATGACAAGGAATGAAATCTCCTTGTTTGATTTCTTTTTTCCTATCCTCGGGCCTTTGTCGATGAAGCAGAACACCATTGACATCCAACAACACAATATGGCCATGAGTAACATGAGATAGCGTTGCCTCTTGAATACTTTGCAAATCACTTGTTTGCTCCCTTTCACATTTATCCGTTGCCACTATCTCGTTGCCTATCCCTTCATCATTTAATTGTACATCATCCTTACAAGATTCAGATATTGCATGCGCTGAAGAAATTGATTTCGGAACTGAAGCCAATAAAAATGATGATGAAAAAACTGAAGTGGCCCCCATGGTAACGATGTTTTGAGCTGCATTATTATCCATTTCCTGCATGAACTCTGTCATTCTGACATGTGGCACAAGAAATTGTCGCCAAACCCCTCTCTTACCTCATGCCAATGCTGAAAATCCATGTTCTCAATTGTTTCATTACATCTGCAAAATGATAATTAGCTGACCTTAAAATTATCAAGGTATATTATTTACCTTGTTAATGTGTGACCCATGTTTGAACTAAAAGCTTCATTAATCCTTGAGAATTTATTTTCTGTACAAATATAAACGAAATATACAAAAATGCCTTATGTTACACTCATTTACAACTATTCGTCACTCTAAAACTCATTAACAATTCTTCTTCGCTATTACCTTCTGAGTGAGGCGAAGAAGGTCTAAGCCGCTTGTGAGATGGTTCAGATCTTCTGTATCTTCTATTGATGTTTCCATGGGTAATGGATGTTCTGTACTCCTCGAGATAACTTCCGGTCTAATATCTGATTGAAGTTCGTCCTCAGACTCCGACATTGAACCAGATTCGTCTTCAGAGCTATCGCACTTATCGGGAGGGAACTTTCTCAAATACTCCTTTATGGATTCGTTGGGGTAGTCAGTTGAGAACCTATCTATCCACTTGTTCAGGTCCTCAACCATGGTCTTATCCTTTTCAACGGCAAATACACATGTATGCCGAAGGTAACACTCCTTCAAGACGGACCCCCTAGTGCAGTAGTCAAAAACCCACGCATCACTGTGAGGACCCCTGATCAAGTTGACGATGCTCCGTGCCGCTTGACTTGTGATGTTTGGATAACGTACATTGCCGAATACGTCACTCTCCTATCGGTGTATCGGATGGAGGTTCAGGGCCGTTGGAGTGCAAACAGATGCCTGGCCAGTCATTTGGAAGTTTGAAACTGTTTGGCGCATTCCTAACAACCAAGTGAACAACCGAATCAATGCACTTCGGATCAGCATCATTCATATAAAATCCTGTCCAACGATGTTTATTCCTCTTGGCAAAGGAGAAGGCAAAGGTATCGGTGACATGAGCAAGAATCAAGAAATAAATACCTGAAAACGTAGATATCAGTCAAGAGTGCAAGTATGAATTCAATAATAAATACCTTCTTTGTACATACTTGCACGACTAAGTTTCTCCACCAAATCCTCTAGTGTCCTGTCTGTCGAAGGATTTTTTGACACCCGCCGATCCATCACGAACAATTGAAACGGTTTCCTACAAGCAGTGATGGTACCCCATAAAGTCTCCGAATCCAACAACAAACATCTGTAGGGCTTGTCGTGATTCGTAGCATCCTCCTTTATAAGGTTCAACTCGGTTCTCCGCTGCTGAAGGACTGCCATAAGAGAAGGCGTCATCGCAATGTTCTCCTTTTTGGCGTTGGCGTGCAATAGATTCTTGCCCAGATCTTCCGATTGATTCACCCATTCGACAAATATCATCATTTGTCACATGCAAATATTTGCTGACCTCTTCGTATGTTGAAGCCGAAATCCAACCCAGTTTGTGGCAGTGTATTCCCAACCACTCCTTGAAGTGCCTGACCATCTTCAACTCCATTGCCTTGAGATGAAAAGGAGAGGTGGGGCTGCTGTTGTTAATCTGTAATTTGCCATCAATCACCAAATCAGCCAAGACTTCCATCTCCTCCATCGTTGTTCCATTTAAAGGCTTCAACCATGTGAGCTTGAAATCGTTGTCTACATCCTTTATAGATTGAACAGACTTAGCCTTCGGCGTCTTACTGGGTTTCTTTGCAGACTTCTCTGAGGGCTCCACTTCACTTGTCTGCTTCTTCTTCAGTGTTCCTTTTGCAAAGGATTCCATAATCCCCAACCATTTCCAAAGATCCTATCCTCGGGACAAGAAATCAACATCATCAAAAAGGATGTTTCCTTCCCGCCCACCTGGGCAAAATCAACTGCTACAATTTCTTCAACTCTCTGAGAAAAAAGACAGATTAATATACCGGCGAGATAAATCCCGCCCAAACAATTTGCTTACCCGGTAGTCCGCAGATTGTGTATTCCCTGCGGTAGCTCTTTGTGGTCGCTGAAGAGATTCCCACACGGCTCGCGTGTGTTTGAACTTCTCCCATATTTTGCTGTTGTAGTGGTTGGTGTCTGCAGCGTCCCATTCCGCCGATAACTTATGGTACTGCTCGATTGTGAGATTCGGCTTCGCTAAAAACGCCGATCTTTTCGTCAGCTTCTCACGGGTATGCTCGGAAAGTTTTGTTGCCATCGTTCCTTTGTTGTGTTCGTCGAGAAGTCGTTGGGCTGCCGTTATTGTGTGCTGGCCACTAATGATGTAGTACTTGACTGATTTTCTATTCTCCGTCTGAACCTTCCTCATTTGTTCCGGTGTTGTGATCCACACTTTGTCAGCGCCTTTGTTTCTCTCGTAGTATGCGCAAAACAGCATTATGTGGAACGGTGTAAGAATTGTCGTCCTTCATCTTCTCCATGAGCTCAGCTACACGTTCCTGATTGAGTGGCCTGTAATTGAAGTTTGGGTTGACGCTGCAATACTTAACCCTACACTCGTAAATCCTATCATCCAACATCATTTCCTTGTGGCTTATTGCAGCATGGGACGCCACAGGTGCAGCTGACAAAACGACTAATGATTTTCTTCTACGATCCGAATCAACATGTGTGATCCCCGATTGATGCTGTTCTAATGTTCTCGGCACACTCTTCCAGCTCCCGAAATTTGCTAAGCAAATTGAACGTGATCTGTAAAGAACCTGAGACCAAGCCACCCTCTCAATCTCCTTTATGATGTCGCTGTGTTCTTCTTCAATGTGAAGAGGGACGATTGCTCCACTTGTGGATTTTCTGTATTGTGAAGCAATATCTCCTGAGAATACACCTACTCGATGAGTCTGAAGATCTTCGAAGTAGACATCCAGTTGGATCCCCTCCATAGATGGGCTTTCGTTGAGTTGAAGAAGAACTCCACGGTCAACATCATTAGTGAACACGTGAACGTCATTATCCACAAGTCGACAAAACCACCCGAAATTAATGTTGTAACTGGCGACCTCTGGATCCGAGAACGTGACATTGGATGGAACAAGGCATATGTGTCGAGCATCGTTCAATCTGGGTTCACAGCATGCTTTCGGATGCTTGACTAGCACACCCACTTTCCATT
>PUQB01000464.1:0-90000 GCA_003024785.1 Selaginella tamariscina | reverse complement strand
ATTATTAAGATACACACACATATAAATATATATGAATAAAAATAAATAAATAAACTCAGAGGAGTGTGCGTGTGAGAGAGAGAAGAAGGAGATTTCACCGCCGCCGCCTTACAAACCCTAGGAATATACTTAAACCCTAAAAGGAATAGAATATATATTAACCCTAATCGAATATTCCTTCTAAGAATATACTTAAACCCTAAAAAGATTAAACTAGTGATTCGCCCTAAACGAATATTCTTTCATTATATTATCAGTGTGTGCGTGTGCGTGAATAAATATCATGCAGGGGTTTAACACGTGTGTGTCCATGAGAGTGTTAAAGTTTCACGTGCAGCGATACATATATACACACATAGTATTATATACATAGACATACATACATATTAGTACATATTAATATTAAAGAGACAGAGTACAGGATCATGTATGGTGTGTATGTATGAAAGAAGAGTGACAATACATATTATGGATCATGCATGGTGTGTATGTTTGAGAGAAGAGAGACAGTACATATTTATATGGATCATGCATGGTGTGTATGTATGAGAGAAGAGTGAGAGTGTTAACAAATTAAATTCATACACATTGGATATATTAGTACACACATATACATACACACGTGTATACACACAGACATACATACATATTACATGTGTAAATTCAATGTGTTACATAGGGTTTAGGGTTTAGGGTTAGGATGGATCATGCATGGTGTTTATGTATGAGAGGAGTGAGTGTTATACACAGATATACATTATACATATTACATAATATTGTAACATCAGTACATATTATGGATCATGCATGGTGTGTATGTATGAAAGAAGAGACATGCTACATATTATGGATCATGATCATGCATGGTGTGTATGTATGAGAGAAGGATTATGCATGGTGACACTGTGTATGTATGAGAGAAGAGATAGAGTGTTAACAAATGAAAATCGTACACATTGCATATATTATATTAGTACACATATATACATACACACGTGTATACACACAGACATACATATATATTACATGTGTAAATTCAATGTGTTACATACACACACACTGAGTACATATAGATCATACATGCGTTGAACATGATGTTTTTAATAAAGAAGCAACATATAATTTCTCAAGTTTGGTTTAGGGCAATGTGCATGTGCATATGTGTGCATATGTGTCTCTTAAGTGCTTCTAATGCGTGTGCACATGTATATATAAATTTATGATTGTGTTTATATATAATATGTGCAAAACAAACATCGAATAATTAAGAAAATAATATTAATATACACACTATGAACATATTTTAAATTATACATAATAATATATGATTTTATCTAATATATAGCCATATATAGTTTTAATAATATATATTAATTTAATATTGATAATAAGGTTTAACACTAGAATATTCTTGAAATAATAACAAATTAATTGAGAAAATCCCATTAATATATACAAATGTAGAATAATTACTGAGATAATTAAGAATAAGACTAATTTAATTATGATAATCATGTTTAATATTGGAATATTCTTTGAATATTAAGAAAATAACAAAGAATATCCCATTAATAGTAGGAAATGTAAATTAATTACTGAGTAATTAAGAAAATAATAATAATAAACAGACTATGAATATATTTTAAATGATACATAATAATATATCAATTTATTTATTGTATTAGTGTATATATATATATAATATAAACTTAATAATATATACTTGAATATTAAGAATGTAGAATAATTACAAAAATTTCGTAATATTAAACAGCTTGAAGCACTTGAATGACATTAAATGCAATTTTAAAACACTCATTGGAATTGGAGAGTATATATGTCAGACTGTCGGTTATTTGTTTCAACTCATCTTAAATTTTCTTTTCTGTTATTTCAAAAATTTCGAATTTCTGACATAAGTATTGTCGGTCTAACATGTAAATTTGAAAATGCATTTAATTTCCCACTCAAATTCAGATCTGGTTCTTTCTCGGCAAGGGTTTCTTTATTTCTTTATTTTTCACTCTTCAGATTTTCTTTTTTCTTCTTAGTGATCAGCTCAGGAGCGACATTAAATTGGGTGCGCTATTGTTTATAGGAAAGCACGGCGCCTTCAGTGCTGTTTACAAGTAAGTATTATTAAACAAATTTAAATATATTTATAAAGATTCACTCTCTTACATTCTCTCTTAAATTTTAGAATTTAGGGATTTAGGAATGCATTAGGATTACAATATATTCTTAGGGATTTATCCCGTTTAAATATACTTCTAACTTAATATTCTCGATTAGCCGGGGCGGTAGGATTAATCCGGCCATTTTTTTTCGCCTCTTCGAAGAGGTGGCGGATTAATCCCGCCACCATCTCTTTGATAGCTATGACAGAATTAGTCCGGGCAATGCTTCTCCGCCTCTTAAGAAGAGCGGCGGGATTAATCCCGCCGATAACTCTCTCAACTGATAAAGAGATACTTGAATTTATTGAAAAGAGTTATTTACGGGATTAATCGCCATCATTTTAGGAGGCAGAGAAGGTGTGGCGGGATTAATCTCGCCATCACATTCCTGTTTTAAATATTTGTGGGCAGGATTCATCCCGAATTTCTTTAAAATCATAATTTCGGAGAGAATTGTGGGCGGATTAATCCCGCCGCTTATTCCCCGTCGTTAGAGTTGTGGGCGGGATTAATCCCGCCCCTCTTCCTTGTCGGAGGGATTAATCCCGCCGCTGATTCCTCCCGCGAGGAAGAAGGCGGGATTAATCCCGCCGGTACTTCCTTGTGGAGGGAGTCCGCGGCGGGATTAATCCCGCCGCCTCTCTCAGACGAGGAAGTACCATCGGCGGGATTAATCCCGCCGACGATTCCCTCCCGCGGAGGAAGAATCGGCGGGATTAATCCCGCCCATCAGTTGTATTAATAAAGCATGAGATATTATCTTTATACATATTATGTATTATTGCACATGCATATTATTAAGCAACCGCAGTTATGATTTTTAGAATTTCATCATGTTCACAATATTGCCCAAGGATCTTGTGTGTACGTATGGGTGAACACCATTTTCAAGCATGTTGAGGTTCCGGGAATGGAATTTGAGGAGGGTTCTCCTGTATTGTGGAATTTGGATGAAGTCAAGGCTGACATAGAATATACAGAGTCACAAACAACAGTAGCACGAGTTTTCAGATGATGGCTTGCCTGCTGTGATGGATGAGGTGATTCTCTTTCTTCATGAGATTGAGGTTGGGAGAGGCATCATCACAGCTATAAATCCAATGGAAGCAGTGTCAGAAGAGAAACTAGGGTCCGACTTCGTGGGTGTAGTTGTGACAGAGGTTTCACCTAATGGCACTTTGCATCCTGGATCCCTCGTGAGGTGGCGAACATCTGAATTAAGACGGCAAGATGGTTCAACATATTCTGGGTTGGATTTCAATAATAACAACCCGGAAGAACAACTCATATTTGAAGAGGTTCCTTGCATTGGTCCTATTGTAAGAAAAAGGCGATTCATGGGTTGCAGATCTTCCCCTGCAAGTTTCAGCAAGAGGGTAAAGATGGATCCTACATCTTCCGAAAGTGTTACGAGCATTTCCACGATTGCTGCAAGAAGAAGTGTTGTCAGATGGCAGACCGGAATGAAATTACCCAATGTAGACATGTCTTTCGTACGCTCACCCAAAAGCAAAGGCATGAGTTTGTATATGCTGCACTAACTGGGTGTATTGATGGAATGGCCTCGGACACAGGTTATCAGAGTACATCCATGGTATTTAATAAGGTGGCCATCTGCTTCAAAGCTTGGTACAGTATATACGGGATCCCAAAGACCACGTTCTACCGTCGGAGGGATGAGTGGCTAGATGGAGCGCGAACCTCAGTACATGGGAACACTCGCTTGGTCAAAACCCGCTCTCACATTATGGCAGCCATAGAGATACTCAAGGCTTTTGTGGAAGCAAATGCAGACAGG
Source organism: Selaginella tamariscina (assembly GCA_003024785.1). NCBI lineage: Eukaryota > Viridiplantae > Streptophyta > Lycopodiopsida > Selaginellales > Selaginellaceae > Selaginella > Selaginella tamariscina. The sequence continues at coordinate 86,025 of PUQB01000464.1, read as the reverse complement.
ATGCCTCACAAATGCCGAACCACAAATGCAGGGGTCAGGGAAAATCTCAAGGTTTTGCCTTCAATCTACACTCAATTGAAGCTGTGTGAACATGTGAACAAGTGCCTCATTTGATGGGGCTGCAAGCAATCTGCACTGGTACCTTCAACAACATATGGAATACTCATTTTAAGGATGTGGAGATTGCAAAACACTCTAGCTTTTCCAAGTGTGACACTTGTACATCATTGAAGGCTGCAGAGGCTTGTGCAAAAACCTTGGTGGAGATCACTGCCATTCAAAGAAGATGGAGGCCCACATGATTGCACAACAAACTTGCCGGTCTCAGTACTATGCACACCGCATGCTTTCTGTGTCACGCCCATCAGAGTACCTGTGCTTGATCCATGACAAGATGGATCATTCAAAGACCAGCATTCCAAAGCTCGTTGCAACACCAAAGTGCCTTGGAAATGTCATGAAACTTCCGATTTCATTGACAGGTGTGCTAACACATGGACACGGTTGTGAGTCATATGGACACTTTTCACTTCCACATTGGTCTAGCGACTCCAATTTCACTATTGGGTCGTTGGCCATGTGTTTCAGAAACCTTGAAGCCCACTCACAGACAAGTCCTATCAGTGATCTCAAAGTGAAGAAACAACACCTTCAACCTTTACATAATGCTCTCATGAACACGTCTGCACACTTGAGGCTACTTGGGAATATGAGAGGCATTGTCAGCAACCTGCACAAAAAACAGATGGCCCTGTTGAGAGTTCAGGTTCAGTGGAGGGATCTAGCTCAAATAGTGTACATGTGTCCTCAACATCAAATAAGCTTCCTCGTCATTTGCTTTTACAGATGGATAATTGTGCAGGCGAGAACAAAAATAGGTAAATCATTTTACTTAAGGGTTTCTCAAGCTCATACTTACTTTTATTTTCTAGATATGTGCTAGCATACTTGTCAATGCTTGTTGCCAAAGGTGTGTTTGAAACAATCACGCTCAGTTTTCTTATGGTTGGTCACACTCATGAAGATATTGATGCGTTCTTCAGCAAGGTCTCCAACTCTACAAAAAGGACAAGTGCACTTACCTTACCGCATATGATGAATCTTTTTGAAAATTGCATCTCCAAAAAAAGTTGTGCTTTGCTTGTGACTGAGGTGCCAGACTTCAAAAAATTTCTCAAGGAGTATATAAAAGAGGGAGTGATTCTTTAGTTGGTCACCTTGTGCCGCTACAATTCTTTTTCTCCATACGAGATGGTATACCTATTATGCAGTACAAGTTACGGCCATCAGAGCAGGAGTGGTTACCGAAAGAGGGTTAATGCTCTTCAAAAGTGGAGAGAATGGAAAGCCACTTCTCCCAGAAGGACAACCAGACCCTATTCCATTGAGTGCCCAGCTCAAGGAACAAGAGGTTATTATTGATGGCATCAAAAAATATGTGGCATGGGTTCAAAAATCGATGCCAAAGAATTCTGATAAGGCAACTGGTTACTCAGAACTATATAAGCATGTGGTCGACTATTGGGAGACTGTTGTTCGAGAGTTGGAAGGGCCTACTGTCACAAGTACAGAATTGCAACACCCTTTTTGGCCTAAAACAAGGTGGCGAGAGGAGATTGAAATGACATCACTGAGCACAGACGACATAGAAGCCAGTAGTGATGTGGAAGTGCAAACCCCACACTTTGTTGGACAAAGGAACCAAAAACCTAAAGCATACTTTGATTGCTGCCAGGATCTTCAAAAACTAATGATGGTTCTCATTACTCCAGATGCGTCATATAATCAGCCTATTTGGATGGGTCAAATTATCGACACACCTGAAGTAATCACAAAAAATAGTATTGTTAAGGTTGCATGGTTCAAACCAAAAAAAGGCGACACGAGAAGGAGAGCGAAAGATATAATGGATGCCTAGAGAAAACATGGTCTCCCAATCAAAAAGACCCAGCATGTTTTATAAATGTTAAATCCATTCGATATGGGTGGATGTCAAGAAGCGTTGATAAAGTCACGATTAACAAAACTGCAAGGGAATGTATGTTTTCTGAAGCTTAAAGCAATTACAAAATTATAAAATATCATATATTTAATATTCATAATTATTATAAACTCTTTAATAATAGTACCAAATGTTTACTTAACTATATAAATTTAAAAAATGATATGGAAGATTGACTATATTATTATAGGATTTTATATATATATTATTACTACTACAAATTTTTAATTAATAATGTTATATTTAAATATTAATATTTTAATAACAACATCAATATTTATATAATGTACCTCTTATGCTCTTCCTTAATTGTTATATTAGGCAATATATTATATAATTTAATACCTTCTACTTTTATAATGTTATTAATTTTTGTTCAATGAATGCTATAATTTATTAAAGGGTCGAATACAAAATAAAATATTCTAAAGAATATTCTTTTTCAAACATATATTCTAAAGAATATTCCTTTAATATTAGAAAATACTAATTAAATAACTAAAATTGTTAATTATTAGGAAATGGGATTATAGCCATGCCCATTTTAGTTACAACATGCATATAAATTGCATCCAACATCACATATCTTCTTTCTTTCTAATGCATGAGATCAACATCAGATATCTAATTTCGATGGAGACCCAAATTGTTTCTTCTTCTTCTGAGGCCTCAACCTCAAAGGTTTTGCATAAATTGCATCAATTCCCAATATCACATATCTTATTTCTTTCCAATGCACCTCAAACTCAAAACAAAGCACGAGAACAACATCACATATCTAATTTTGATTGAGACCCAAACGTTGCATCCATGCCTTGTACAAATCGAACCACAATTGAGTCCACAAGTCAACTGTTGCATCCATGCCTTGTAGAAATCAAGTCCATGAGTCAAAAGCATAGGGACAACTTCCTCTTCCTTGCCTGCTTTGATTATCAAGTGTCCTAGGATGAGTGCACTAAGTTCAATATTGATCCCAATACATCTCACATGCTAAGCAAGCGCTCTACCATCTAAGCTACATTCCCATGGTGCACAATTTGTGTCATAGTTTTTACTATGACTCCTCTTTATTTTGAACGTTGACTGTTGTTACTTATTGAACTATGTTGATAAACCCTAAGTGTAGAAGAAATAGGCCCGCTTAATGCACTTGGGTATTTAGTGATGGTCCGACCAAGTGTCATTAGGCATTTACATGAAACTCTAGGCGAAGCTAGCATTTCCATTTAGAAAACTCTTACCTTGGTTTTTCATGCCCCGATTAGGTTTTTAGGTGGTTCTGATGAGTTCGGCATGTCAGATATGGGTAGAAACACCCCTAGCGTTGCCCTAACCCAACACCCTAAACCCCTCATATTAGAGTTTAGGGGTTAATGGGTCATTAATTAACTCACCAAGTATATTCCCTCTGGGAATGAGATTCCATGCCAGCTCACTTATGTAAACAGGAAAACAGGGGGGAGCCTCTGTCACATATATTAAATAGTACATGTAGAAGAACTCTTGAGTTCATAATTGAGTTTGTTGCTCTTTTGCCAGTACAAGCTTTAACTTGTGTTGTTAAAGTACAACCCTCTATTATGATGTCCTAACTTCCAGATAACAGGGGTACAACCCACTTTCGGGGTAGCTTACCCTTAACGTTGGCGAATCCATACTTGGGAGGTCTTGTAGAAATGCACGTTCCTAGGGTCAGGGTCAGAGGTTCATGATTTTAAGGTCTACTCAAAGGATAATCATTCTAGAGGACTTAGGGTGGGACCCTAAGTCTTTTGCCTACTTAGGCATCGTCTAGGTCTTTTGGGACAGAATCCTAAGGTCTACTTGGAGGATAGTTATTTTAGGGGACTTAGAGTGGGACCCTAAGTCTTGTGCCTACTTAGGCATCTAAGTAAGACTTAGGGGTTGTCTTGAAAGACTTGGCATTGCTCACACATGGAATTAACATTGAAAGGCCACTTGGCGACCATGTGTTAGCCCTCTGGGTTAAAACTCTAACAATTTGGGGCAGGAGGTGGAAGATCTGACAATTTGGGGTGGAAGGTGCCATGTGTTGCCATGTGTTAGCCCTCTGGGTTAAAATCTGATAACGTTGCTCACACAGGGAATTAACGTCATAAAACTACTTGGCGGCCATGTGTTAGCCCTCTAAGTTAAAACTCTGACAATTTGGGGTAAGAGGTGCCACGTGTTGCCACGTGTTAGCCCTCTAGGTTAAAACTCTAACAATTTGGGTGGGAGGTGGAAGGTCTGACAAGGAGATGTCACATGTTAGCCCTCCTTTAATAATTTGGGGTTAAAACTTTGACAATTTGGGGTGGCATTTGGGGTTAAAACTCTGACAATTTGGGGTGGGAGGTGCCACGTGTTGCCACATATTAGCCCTCTAGGTTAAAACTCTGATAATTTAGGGTGGGAGGAACAAATCGACCACAATTTAGGGTTAAGTGCCGATGTCGAAGATCAAACCCGAGTTGTCTACATGATAGGCAGAAATACTCACCACTATACTACATCAACCAGGCACGATTGTGTTTCTGGGGTAGAGTGATGGGAGAAAAGTGGCAACTCCTCCATGGGCGTGGGAAGGAGATTCATGAGAGGACAAAAATGAGGGAGTGTGGCTGCTGGGATTTGAGCCCAAGTCTCCACAGCCACAATGTAGAATTCTCACAACTAAACTACATGCACAAGCGCAAGAGTCCTTTGCATGTCAAGGAAAAAAGAGGATGCAATGATGTAGGGCAAGGATTAAGAATTTAGGTAAATTAGAAAGATATTCATGAAATCAAAGAGTATAATATTATGTTTATCCACTTTATACAATTGAAAGTTAGGTCATTACACATTGTTTTCAAATTTATTGATGTATGCCACTATAGTTTATTTAATGGTCCAAAATAATTAATTGTTTAGGGGCCCTATGAGAATTGAACTCAAGACCTCTCACACCCTAAACGAGAATTATACCACTAGACCAAGTGCCCACCACTCCCTAACATAGGCTTGGAAATGGATTTCATGGCAGCTCGCAATTTGGGATTCCCAACCTAAGAAAAGTCTTAAAAGGACGATTGGCACAACATGAGACCTAAATGGTCACGAAAAGGGCATCTAAGCCTGCAAGCCTATTGAAGCAAATGCCCTAAGACAGAGATGCTAAACCCTATACCTAGTGCCATGGTTGCACCTCAAGTAACCCAGAGGTCAGAACACTTGGAGGCAAGGTAGAGATGGTAGAGTTGGTATAAGGCGCCAGATTAAGTTTTTGGTTTGGGTTCAAATCCCACTGCTGACATCACATAAATACTTTATTGTGAGGCCTAAACCTTGATTTATACCGTTTAAAATCGTTCCCTAAACATATTTTATGGCAAAAAAATCTAATTTAATTCCTACTTAACCTTCCGTAAACCCTCACTAAACCCTAGGTACTTTATTTTGAGCCCTAAACCCTAATTTAATCCCCTATGTACTTTATTTTAGACCCTAAAGCCGCTGTGATGCGTCAACTAGAAGTCAAACCCAAGTCTATTGCTTGAAAGGCAATTATTCTAACCGTTGGACTATTGATACACCTGAGACATTCAAGAGGTATTCTGACCCAACTGAAAGTGCCACGCCAAAGTGACACCCAACTAGGGCCTCAACCTCAAAGGTTTTACATAAATTGCATCGATTTCCAACATCACATATTTTATTTCTTTTTGATGCAGCCTTAAACTCAAAACAAAGCACGAGATCAACATCACATATCTAATTTCAATGAAGACCAAAATTGTTGCATCCATGCCTTGTACAAATTAATCCACAGTTGAGTCCATGCCTCTCCCTTGCCCGCTTTGATCCACAAGCATCATAGGATGAGTGCTTAAAATAAATGCCTCTCCCTTGCCCGCTTTGATCCACAAACATCATAGGATGAGTGCTTAAAATAATATTGGAAAAGTTGGGTATCGATCCCAATACCTCTCACATACTAAATAAGTACTCTACCATCTGAACTACATCCCCATAGTGCATAATTTAGGGTGGGAGGTTAACTACCTAATCAAGAGTTTTAAACTCTTCCTTTAGACTCTCTAATGCATTCGTCAATTGTGCACTCTTAAGTCCGTCAATGAAGTAGTCATACTGGGAACTAAATGACATCTTAGGATCACGAATAATCAATGCTCTCATCTTGCTAATGTAATTTTCAAGTGAGAGATTCTCTTACTTGAAATCTCTAAGCTTGAGACAAGTATCATGTGTGTCGTATGTAGGTGCATACTCCTTGAAAGCATTCATGAAGTAAATCCAAATAGTCAAAGATTCCTTTACATGATTCCACCATGAGTCCGCCTCTCTTTTCAATGCTAAAGATGCAGCTAGGAGCTTGCTCTTATCACTTTGATGAGTAGTCCTTAACAGTTTGTTCACTTTGCTCAACCACAAAATGTGCTGATCTGCCGTGTCACAGCCATCAAACTCAGGAAAGGCTTCTTCTCAAAGAATCATCGCTCGACTCTAGTCACATAATGACGATCACTGCTCCTAGAGTGTGTTTTATCAGGCTTTGCTCTTGACTCCTCCCACGCTTGAGGAGCCCCTTAATCTCTCCTAGCTCATCTCTTAGCATAGAGACTATTTATAGTTCTCCCAGACTCCTCTTAGTACTCAATATCATAGTCCACTTGCTTACAAAAGAAGGTTCACAATTCCTTTTTAAATATATATATATATATATATATATATTTAAGAGTTACCTGATCCCACGTATGTGTATCCTCATCAGCTCACGAATCTCCCACCAATACTTTGGATTAAATACATAATCCGACATGATATCCATTCAACATAGTAAAGCAAGGTTATTTCAACCCAAGCTCCGGTACCAAGCTATTTGAAATTAGAATGTAACTGGCATTTTATAAAGATAATAAAGTATTAAAGGTAATTTAACTTTAAATTTGAACATGGGAGAACATCTAAGACCATCTATGCACCAGATAATATAGTGTATTGAATATATATGTGTAGGACACAAATTCTTATGTGTTGGTGCCACATGGTAAGGAGACTGTATATAAGTACGGTTGCCAATGAATAAAATATTTCCGAAGTCTTTTAATTACATAATTTCAATACAAATGCAAAATAAATCAAAATTACGTTTGATTTTATTATGCTATTATATATAATATAGTAATTTGAAGATCTTTTTATTCAGCAAATTAAGTTAAATGTAACTGAAATACTTATTGTAAGGTGCTTTCACCCATTTATGTTTATGTAATTTCTTTACACAAGAGACATACACATGTATAAAGATATAATTATAAAGATGTAGAAGTATGAATAAAGATAGATTTATCATGATCTTAAAAAAGAATAGAACCCCCAACAAGCTGTTGCAGCGGCGACGAGGGGGTAATTCAACTCTTGACGTTTTATAGCCATCAGTTTATTGTCAAAAGTTAATTCAAATGCTTTTTGGATGTAAGAAAAAATAAAACTTCAATATTCCATTAATTAGTTAGAATTAAAAAATCATCAAGGCACTAGTTTATGGGAAGGACGGGCACGGCACATCTTGGAACAAATGTTGTAGGAGGATCCATGTGTCGAGAGAGCACAATGGCATTTGCGGTCAACCTGTAAAAGTTCTGTGTGTAATGAATACCGTCCCAGCTTATGTACTTGTCAGGGTTGCTGCAGGGTGTCGCAGTTGGATCGCATCCACACAAGTACTGTCCTCCCCGACAGTTATATGGGCCGCCACCCTGGCCGCAGCATGGTTGATCAAAGTGGTCAAACCCAAAGAAGTCTGCATGCTTCAAGATGTCCACGTTAGCAGCGTACCAATCAAAGTACATCAAGTTTGCATCCGTGTACGTCTTCCTCAGATCGTCCATCATCTCCTTGAGCTTAGCGTTGTATGCCTGTGCCATTTGGTTAACCTCCAGGATGCACCCATACTCGTCCCTGTGGACAGTGGTGACGTTCTCAAAGTTCTTCAGGTACAGAGGGGAGCAGCCAGCCATGGGCATGTTCAACAAGAGGAAGTTCCTGGCACCATTCTGATACAGCATCGAGATACCGTCGATCGTACCTTGGATGACTTGAGGGACAGTCTTCTGGACAACTCCCTGTGGACCCAACGGTAGTATCTCGTAGTTTAGGTCGTCACCGCCTATCTCGATGAAGTAGAGTGCGTTGGAGTACCATGCATCGGTAAGACTCTTGGGGTATGCCTCCTCCACTTGCTTCTTGCGAGAAAGGAAGTCCTGGATTTGGTTGGGGAATATGTTGGGGTGGCAAACACACCTTGTTGGGGCAACACCGTGGCACCTAGGAACATACCAAATAAATATTTAAATTAAGAATGTGTGTGTAATAAATAAAGAGATAGAACATACCTGCGTATCCAAAGTTGAGGCCTCGGAATGTGGAATCGTTGTAAAGAAGGCTTGGATCCACAAGTTCAGAGATGTGCAAGTACTCAGCAAGCCAATCAACAATGATTTTCCCATCACAATACCTACAAATACGTATAGTTTTAGTTTAACACGTAATACCATGTTATAACATGCATTAATGTACCTGCCAGTTGGACCTTGAGCAAGGGACATTCCATAAGGACGCTCAGAAGCAACACAACCAGGACGGTTCATTGCCAACGCTTCAAAGCAGAGATTCCCAGAATCTGTGAGCGAATCTGCGAAGCTGAAGATTGCAGTTGGACAGAGTGTAGAAGTGTTGAATGCTTGAACTAAGCCAAGCATGGCTAACATAGCAATGCAGACCTTCATCACCATCTTGATTAACTAGCTAAGACAACTTAGACAAGTGTATAGAACATGTTAGACAGGCGGTATTTATATCAAAGTAATGCCACCAGGATTAACTTAGATGTAATAATTCTGTCTTCTAAAGTCAAATTTAGAGCTGGTTTAAGGCTGCTAAGATGCTAATTTAAATCATTTTCAATTAGATACATGCTTGTCAAAAAGTAAACCCACCGTTTCCCCTTTACTCCCAGGACGTTCCTCATCATCAAACTCGTATAAGAAAATTTAATTATCAAAAATCTGGTGAGGACATTAAAGGTTAAATTGTGCATTAAAAGTTACTACTTGAACATAAAAGTATACTTGATAAATTATAATAAGTATAATTAACATATTTGTCTACAACAAACAATAAATTTATACTTTATTTTTACTTTACTTTTATACATAATATATAACAAACTTACAGCTTCAATTTACGTATTGAATACATCTCTTTTAGATCTTAATTATTAAGAATTACTTTATATTTTAAAAACCTTTTAACTTTATTTTATTTTACTCATATAATATGACATGAATAAAATTAACACCTTATAAAAATATATGTTAGATTCTCTAAATTAGATTTTTCAATTTGTTTGAGTTTCATATTAGGGTTAATAAATATAATAATCATCTTTAACAAATGTTAAAATCAAAGTCAAACTTAATACGAGATAATTAGTTATTTTAAGGTGTTATTATGGGTTGATGTATCTCTCAACCATAGTGCGTGTCTTTAACCTATGTTAGAGATAAAGTCAAATAAAATATATAATTTTAATATACTTTTTATATAATGCTAGAATATTTTAAAAGTTCCAGCAGATTTCTGTATATATACGATAGTGTTTAAATATACATAGTGTTTAATGCATGTTGCCAAAATCCTTTTTTTTTTTTATATATATATTCCTTGAAATTAAAGCTCACCATATTAAGGATAATAAATGGGTTTCATCAAGTTAAAAATAATAATTAGATTAAACTTAATGTCCAACTTACATCAAATTAAAAATAACAATTGAGTTAAATAGTTATTAAATAATTAATCCTAATCATAAGAAAAGTTAATTATATTAAGGATAATAAGTGGGACCATGTTAAGGATAACAATAAATTTATATTATATGTGTCGTATATGCCTCATCCAACCATCCTACTCATTCAATGTTTATCCTAAACTTGTTATAAAACACTTGATATCTATAATTATTTTAAGGATAATAACTAAAATTAAATAATTAAGTCCAAACATTTTTAAATTCTATGTAATGATTATTTTAAATCTTAATTAACACCCATCTTAAATTATATTTAGACAATTATTTTAAACTCACAAGGTTAAGATGAGTTAAGGGTCCAAGTTAAGGACAAACTACGATAACAATTGAGTTAAGGACAAATTCACTAGGTTAATGGTAACAATTGAGTTAAGGGTCAAGTTAAAATTAATAATTAAGTTAAAAGCCCAACTTAAGAATAACAATTAGATTAAAAGTTATTAAATAATTAAGTCCAAGCATGGATAAATGTAAGAGTTTAAATCAGGTTAAACATAACAATTGAGTTATGAATCATTAAATAGTTAAGCTCATGCAAAAATATAATAACTTGATGAAAGATCAAATTAATAATATTACCATATTAAGAATAACAACTAAGTTAAGGGTCATTAAATAATCAAGTTAAAGCATGGATAAACCTATGAGCTTAAGAATAAATTCATTATGTTAAGGATATCAATTACATAATTTATCAAGTTAAGGATAACAACTAATTAAATAATAATTTATTATTAAATAATTAAGTCCACCTACAATCATCATAAATCCAAAATCCACATGGCATTATTGGAACTATTAAATCAGGCATGAGTCATGGATGACATGGGTGTTGAGGAATATACTCACTTGGTTAAGTAATAACAATTGAGTTAAGGATAAACTAGATTTAATAACAAAGTTAAAGGTCCAATTTAGAAACAAACTCATTACGTTTAAGATAACAATTAGGTTAAAGATCATTAAATAAGTAAATTTAAAGGGTTAAAATAATCTCATCAAGTTAGGAATAACAATTGGGTTAAGGATCTAGCTTAGAGATAAACTCATTAGATTAAGGATTTAACTTAGAGAAAAACTCATTAAGGTAAGAATAATATTTGGGTTAAACATTAATCAATTAATAAATTATTATTAAATAGTTAAGCCCACCAATTTGCAATAAAACCTTATTAATACCTTCAACTTTTATTTAAAATATTTAGTATCTAAATTTAATTTATCAATTTGTTTAATAATTTATGGTTTACAATTAGGGTTTAAGGTTTAATTTTACTTATAGGTTTAATCTTATATTACATACACTTTTTACATTGTATTGACATATTACAAATTATACATTTTTAAATATATTAAAATCACATTATCAACTTATTTTAAATTAGATTTATAAATTATAAACTTTATTATTTCAATTTTACTTTTAAAATGGTAAATTCGTGTATACATATGCGAGTGTCACGACAAACACATGGAAATGCCACATGTCACATGCACGGCACATGACAAGTTTCACGCTTATATAAGTAGGATTTTTCTCAAATTGAATACAACATATCATTTAATATTTATAAATTGTTTTAATGGGAAAGAGTTGTGTTTTTATTTTTCTTTTCCTATCATTCTTCCTATTTACTCCTACTTATTATTCGTTTGTAATAAGTTTTTGGGTGATCCATTGGCCTAAAGAATAGTTTGGTTATACTATCCTAATGGTCATTGGGCAAGGCGACAATAGTGAAGGTTTCCTTATTGGGTGAGGCAAGAATCGTTAAGGTTCACTTGCCTAACGGTTGTTGGGTGAGGCAAGGATCATTAAGGTTCACTTGCTTAACAGTTGTTGGGTGAGGCAAAGATCGTTAAGGTTCACTTGCCTAACAGTCATTGTGTGAGGTGAGTATCGTTAAGGTTCACTTGCCTAATGTCATTGGGTGAGGCGAGGATCACTCGCCTAACGGTTGTTGGGCAAAGTGAGGATTGTTAAGGTTCATTTGCATAACGGTCATTGGGCTAGGCAAGGATCGTTAAGGTTCACTTCACAAATGGAATGCCTAAGGACACCATAAGCCAAGTGGGGTCTTACAAACCCTAAAACACATAGGTAGAAAAAGAAAAAAGAGTCTTAAGTGCACATATTGTCACCAGATATGAACCAAATCTTATTACAATGTTATTGCTTGCAACTATAGAGAACCATTAGCCGTGTTTGGGTAGACGATGTGGGAGACGTGCTAAAGGGAAAGGGAGCGTATATTAGAAAATAGAAATTAAAATAAGTAATTCTTTCTCCCTTTCTCTCTCTTACTTGCACAACTTGTGTAGCTTATGAAGCTGCAAAGCCCCCTTCTCGATCCAACATTTCTCCTTGTATACTCAAGTGCCATTTTATCACATGACCTAATCCCTATTGGCCAACTCTTGTTGCTATTTACCTAACTACATAACTACCTTTTGAGATCGCACAATGACACCCATTCTAACTGTGTAGCTTTTGGGGTACCATCATGTATATCCCTTTGCAAGTTACCATTGTATTGACCTAGGCTTATAATACCTTCAATTGACATTGTACTTACGTAACTCATATGTGGTTAGTCTCCACTTGTGTTACAATCGAACATTGGTCCATAGTTTTGGTCAAAGGTTGATCATGAATGATCTCATGCTTAAGCTAATCACGTTTTAAGGAGACCCTAACTTTGGAGAGTGACAGCAATGCAATAGCTTTTGGGAGTAGAGTTCAACTTGCTGCAGCTCAGGGGTGAGCTTGAATGCTTTAAGGTTGGGTAGTGAGTTAGGCAACATCTAGGTACAGTGTGTAGGAGTGTAACAGCTTGGTATCAGAGCTTGGGTTAAGATAACCTTGCTTTACTATGTTGATTGGATATCATGTCGGATTATATATCTAATCCAAAGTATTGGTGGGAGATTCGTGGAGCTGATGAGGATGTGCCTGTGTGGGATCAGGCAACTCTCAAGAAAGAATTGCGAACCCTCTTCCGTAGGCAAGTGGACTATGATGCTGAGTACTAAGAGGAGTTCGAGAGAATTACAAATAGTCTCTATGCTCTAAGAGATGAGTTAGGAAAGATTAAGGAGCTCCTCAAGCGCGAGAGCAAAGCCCGGATAGAACACGACACTCTAGGAGTAGTGATTGTCATTATGTGACTAGAGCTAAGTGACGGTTCTTTGAGAAAAGCCTCTTCTTGAGTTTGATGGCCGTGGCACGGCATATCAACACATTCATGGTTGAACAAAGTGAATAAATTGCTAAGGACTACTCATTAGAGTGATGAGAGCAAGCTCCTAGCTGCATCTTTGGCATTGAAAGGAGAGGCAGACTCATGGTGGAATTGTGTGAAGGAGTCTTTGACTACTTGGACTCACTTCATAAATGCTTTCAAGGAGTATGCACCTACATACAACGTACATGATGCTCGTCTCAAGCTTATGAGATTTCAAGCAAGGGAATCTCTCACATCAGCAAGATAAGAGCATTGATTGCTCATGATCCTGAGATGTCATTTAGTTCTCAGCATGACTACTTCATTGACGGACTCAAGAGTGCACAATCGGTAAATGCATTGGAGAGTCGGAAGAAAAAGTTTAAGACTCTTGATTAGGTAGTGGAGGAGGCACGTGTGGTTGGTACACGAATGGAAAGGAGTGCATTGATAGTTGGAAAGCAGAATGTTTGGGAGGACTCTAAGACTGAGGAGTCTCGAACCAAGTTCCAAAAGAGGTACGACAACGATGCTAAGAGTTCCAAGCATCATGGAGATAGTAAGAAGTACCAGAAGGACAAAGACCGCAAGGGAGCTGGTCGGAGCCTTGGCAATCGTGGATGCTTTGAGTGTAATGATTTGAATCATTACATCAATATCTTTAAGGCTAGGAAAGCCAAGAATGAGAAGCATGTGAAGGAGATGGGACGGAAGGAAGTGACTTTGAAGGATCAAAAAACTCCAAGCTCCAAGGTGTTGACTATGGTAGCTAGAGAGTTGAGGTGTGTGCTTGGGAACACTACTATAGTTGTCTCTGAAGCTAATCCTAGCGATCTAATTCGCTTTAAAGGAATGGTCAACAAAGTTCTAGTGTTAGTTTTGTTTGATCTTGGTAGCAGTGATGAGTTCATCTCTTCAGTGCTGATGGAGAGATTGAACTTGCCAACTAAGAGACTAATCCGTACACGGTGGAAGGAGCTGCTACTTCATCACAAAAGCAAAGTACTTGTGTAGAGCTTACACTAGAAGTTGGAGATGCGTTCTTTAAGGAGCAATTTTTTTTGGTGGAGCTAAGGCGTTATGATCTCATCTTTGGGATGACTTGGATGGAGAAGTACAATCCGTGGCCTAATTGGACTAGGAAGGAGGTAAAGGTGATTCTAAGTGGACGAAGCCACGTCCTCAAGGGATTAAGTGATGAATTTTATTACATCCACTTCAAGGAAGTTAATGCTACCAATGTGAAGGACAATTTGACCACTGGGTCACTGTTCACTAGTCAATGGTTAATTTGTCAATAGTTTGACCGAGATGGACGTCTAGTCAACTCTTGTTCAGGAGGTGTTGGGGGAGTTCGAGGATGTCTTTCCCTTTTATCTACCACCATTTCGTGAAATGGACCATGAAATTGAGCTTGATCATGGTGCTAAGCCAATTTCAATGAGTTCATATCGTTTAAGCTCCTTGGAGGAGCTGGAGGTGAAGAAGTAAGTGAAAAAGTTACTGGCACAAGGATTTATTCAGTCTAACAAGTCACCTTATGGAGCTCCAATGCTTCTTATGCAGAAGGACGGATCGATGAGGATGTGTATCAATAATCATGCCTTAAACAAGGTGATTGTGAAGAAGAAGTTTCATGTCATAGTTTTTATTATGACTTAACTCTTTACTTTGAAGGTTGACTGTTGTTACATACTGGATTATGTGTCAAACACTAGATGTAGTGAGAAATAGCCTCACTTAGTGCACTTAGGTGTTTAGGGGTAGTTCGGTCGGTTGTCCCTAAATATTACAAAAAACTTTAAGCGAATGTAGCACTTACTTTTTAAAAACCTCTCCCCTGATTTTGACATCTTAGTTAAGTTTATCGTTAATGAGATGAGGGTTTAGGGCTTAAAATACGACTTTAGAGCATAGGGTCTAAATTAGGGTTAAAAAATAGGGGACATGACTTTAGGGTCGGTTAATGTAGATGAGGGTTTAGGGCTTAAAATACGGCTTTAGAGCACATGGTCTTAAATTAGGGTTAAGATTTAAAAAATAGGGGACACGACTTTAGGGTTTAGGTTCTAAAATAAAGTGGATATAGTATAAATCAGGGTTTAGGGCTCATAATAAAGTACATATGAAACATTTATGTGATGTCGAGCAGGATTCAAACCCACACCCTTGCATACCAGAACCTTAATCTAGTGCCTTCGACCAACTCATAGTAAAGTACATATATGAAACATTTTATGTGATGTCAAGTGGGATTTGAACCCACACCCTTGACCTTAATCTGGTGCATTAAACCAACTTGAACATCTCAACCCTGCCTCTGAGTGTTCCAACCTCTAGGTTACTTGAGGTGCAGCCATGGCACTAGGTATAGGGTTTGGCGACTCTGGCTTAGGGCTTTTGCTTCAATGGGCCTACGAGCTGAGATTCCCTTTTTGAGACCATTTAGATCTCATGCTGTGCCAATCGTCTTAGGTTGGGAATCCCAAATTGCGAGGTGCCATGTAATCCGTTTCCAAGCATGTGTTAAGGAGTGATGGGCACTTGGTCTAGTGGTATGATTGTCTTTTAGGGTGCAAGAGGTCTTGAGTGTCTCTAAATAATTGATTGTTTTAAACAATTACATCTTGTTGTATATATTACTAACATGTGTATATATACTTTATTTAGAATTAGGCTTTACTATTCATAGTTATACCTTCGATTTAAACCTAAATTACATCTTATTGTATATATTACTAACATGTATATATATACTTTATTTAAAATTAGGGTTTACTATTCATAAATAGTTATACCTTCGATTTAAACCTAAATTACATCTTATTGTATATATTACTAACATGTGTATATATACTTTATTTAGAATTAGGATTTACTATTCATAAATAGTTATACCTTCGATTTAAACCTAAATTGTCAATCCTTGCCATCATCCTCTTTCTTCCTTGGCATGCAAAGGACTCTTGCGTTCGTGGCTGTAGTTTAGTGGTGAGAATTTCACGTTGTAGTCGTGGAGACTTGGGCTTGAATCTTAGCAGCCACACTCCCTCACTTTTGTCCTCTCATGAATCTCCTTCCGCGCCCATGGAGGAGTTGCCACTTCACTCCCATTGCACTACCCCTAGAAGTATAATTGTGCCCGGTGAAGACAACGGTTGGTGGAAAGTATGTAGCTTTGCAGCATACAGAGGAACTGGAATGTGTAGAAGCAGGAACAAAGAGTAAGAGCAATCAGTCGTCGTCTTCATGACCTGAGAGCTCAAAGAGACGAAAGCTGGTCAAGAAAAAGTTGCTGAGAAGCTAGCATAGGGTTGGAAAATGCGCCCAAAACTGGGGAAGAAAGCACGTCGAACGTGGAAAGCCAAGGTAGCAAGAGGGAAGATCCGACTGCTCCGCCCAAAATGCCCTCGGGATCCAGAAAGGGGCGACCCCGCCCCTGACTTTCTCCCAGAACAAGTTCACGTAATACTCAATCACGAGCAACTAGAGAGAACGTATCGGATGGCACTCCCATAAGGGGAGAGTTCTAACCAGGATGCAGCCGCCACGTCCGTGTTGGTTGTATGTATGGAAACAGGAATGGAAAGAACGAAGAGAACTGCTTATGATGCGACTTCCTGAAGGGGGCTTTGGCCCATTGGTAGCACCAATAAGTGATGACCTTCCATTGCAGAAACAGTTAGTGCCGTTTGTGGAAAGTGTGTTGGGCAAGGAGCCAGGGTCAATAGAAGTATTGCCCACGGATAGGCAGCCAGGGCAGGACTCTGTGGTGGCAGAACTTGTATGGCATGGCTTATGATTGGAGTTGCCCGAGATTCTGGCATGGTAGAAGATACGGGTCAGTACCTGACCCACCCTCTCCGCCTGCCACTTAATGGAAGTGCATATGATGACCTGGAATGTCCGGGTTTGGCAAGCGCGGACACCTATGGACAGCGAAAAAGAGAGAAGCTGAACTTGCACTTGGCGGAGATCAAAGTAGAAACAACAGCGGTGGATATCTTAGCACTTCAGGAACATCACATTTCAGCGTCGATGATGGGAGAGGGAAGCTAGATTTTGCCGGTATACTCGTTTTGGAATCCAGCATTGGGTAGAAGGGGGGACATTGGTATGCTTGAGCAGAAGATGGGCCGGCGTTGTCTCACGACAGGGCATCATAATCCGGGGTAGAGCTCAGTATGTGGTGTTGAAAGTTAAGAGGAAGAGCGTGGGGTTGTTGAATGTCTATGCCCCAACGGAAGATCAACAGCGGATTGCATTCTGGAGAGAGCTGAGGGAAAAGGTGCTAGAGGAGGTTGATGAGTGGATAATCTGTGGCGATTTTAACATGATTGAGTTGGTGGAGGACACGTCGAACAGAGCGTCATTTCGACGGTATGAAGAATCCGCATGTGGCCAGATTGAATAGCAAGCGTGGCGTAAGTTGCAAGTGGCATTAGGGGTCCAGGATATGTATGGTAGTGTGACGTATAAAGACCATGAGCCAAGGTTTACGAGGTCGGGCGTATTGCAAGGAGGTCGTGTCATACAGCACAGGCTGGACAGGTTCTATGGCACGTAGTGGCTGCTGGGAATGTGTGGCAGCATGAAAAGGTGGAGGGATTACTCTTTCCAACCATGCACCAGTTTCCATGTTTGTTCGACAGGGAAATCGATCAAATCTTCCCCCACGTCCAACGGCCATTACCAGAAGGTATATCTCCAGCCCAGAGGTGCAAAGCCTGCTAGAGGAAATGTGGCTTGAGAGGAAGGCAAGAGTGGGGAATGGATGTCCGGTGTTGGAAGAATATTTGCAAGCAGTGTCAAGTGTATGCAGGGAAGGACAGCATGCCAAGCACAGGAGGGCAATTGCAGGTATTCGAGCAGTGCGGAATAGTGTGGCTGCATGTGAAAGGTTGCTGAGGTGGCACCCTAAGAATGAGTGGCTGATAGCCAGAAAGGAAGTTCTCCTGCGTCACTTGGAGGCACTAGAAGACTTCAAGGTGAAAGACTGCACGAGGTTGCGGGCACAGAGGTGGTATTCAAATGAGCGGAGACTCAACGCAGAGTTCTATCGAGCAATAAAACCAACCCTGAAAAGCAAACCACTCCTCGGCTTGTTGGATGACGAAGGGATGTTGCAGGAAGATGTGGAAGGAATGATGAGAGTGGGAGTCCAATACTTTGAACAGCTCTTTTCTGCTGAAGCATGGACGCCAGAGCGTGCACAGACGTGCGAATTGGTGCTAGCCCACTTTGTCCCTGTGTGACATAGGAAATGTCGAACAAACTTAGCCAACCCTTCATAGAGGAAGAATTGCGCTTGGCCATGAGGGAAATGCGGCGAAGGGACAAATCCCCAGGGCTAGATGGGATTCCGGTGGAATTCTTTGCCCAGTCATGGCATTGGATCGGAGAGGCATTACACAATGAATGGAGGTCAGTGTGTGACGGACCAGATGGTCGGCCGTGGGTAGATGCATTCACAAGCAGCATGATCTCGCTCATCCCCAAGGAAGGCATGACATACCTGACACAGGTGCGTAGCTGGCGGCCAATATCAATGCTCAACACAGCCTACAAGATAGTTCCCAAGGCAATGGCAAATCGCCTCCAACCAGTGATGCAAGTCATCATAGGGGCCTCGCAGTGTGGTTTTATACAAGGTAGGCAGCTATATGAGAATGTAGCAACAATGTTGCTAGCTGGGAAGCGCGCACAAACAGTTGGAGAAGATTTCTGTTTTTTGCTCTTAGATGGCGAGAAGGCTTATGACATAGTAGACTGGCAGTTTCTGGAAGCTATAATGAGACGCAAAGGATTGCCACAATAGTTTATTGGATGGATTTCCCGGCTGTATTGAAACTCGAAAAGCCATTTACTCCTCAACGGGAAAATGGGGCCAGCAATGGAGCTCCAAAGGTCGGTGAGACAGGGCTGCCTGTTAGCACCTTACTTGTTCTTGATGCAAGTGGAAGCCTTGCATGCGCACATTTCTGCATTCCGGCCAATGCGTCCTGTGGGGATCCCACTACCGGTGTGTCAAGGGGATTTAGCCAGATTTGGGACCTCCAGTTCAATGAGATGTGCTTGACAGCCTTTTTGCAGATGACACGAGCCTCCTGCTGACTGGAGACGAGACAAATTTGGACAGAGTTCCCAGACTGTTAGAGCGGTTCAACGTTGCAGCAGGAGCACGTACTAACTGGAACAAATCATGAGGCATTTGGCTGGGGGAAGGAGAGCATCCCAAGTGGGGGAGAGAGTGGGGGTTCCAATGGGTCGAGAGAGGAGATACCACGCGATACCTAGGCTTTCAGATCGGCGCTAGTTACTGTCCGGCCTGCCAAATCTCGTTCGTGCTTAACCATGTAGAAAGACACTTGAACCAATGGGGGAGAAGGCAATTGTCTTTCTCAACCCGGGTGACCGTGGCCAATAGTGTCCTTTTGGACAATTTGTGGTTCTTTGCAGGGACGTGGAGCATCAATGTGGAGACCATGTGCAAAATCGAAGCTCTTCTTCGAGTCTACATATGGAAAGGAGTAGGCCCGCAAGCACGATACCAGGCTAGAGTGAGGTGGGAATCATGCATACTGCCCAAGGCTGAAGGAGGACTTGGTCTAATACCTCCGACGGAGGCAGCTAAAGCCTTGCTAGTGAAGCTAGTGATACGAAGCCTCGCTCCGGGCCTACAAGCGTGGAAAGTCATGCTCATGGATACTATGGCACGAGTGCGTCCTACAAGAGCCTCGGGAAGAACGACGGAATGGGCATGGGATGATAGATGGTGGTTGGCGACGTCTGCGCTAAAGTTACCAGTGGTGTGAGAGTCTTTTAGTGGCAAATTGCTGGGAAGCTGGGAGAAACTAAAGATGGCGCTGCATCCAGTTCCACCGAGATGTAAAGTGGAGTATGATTGACACCCGATCTTCTTGCACGAGCTGGTGAGTTCTGAGGACGGCAAGCCGTTAGGTGATGAGCGAACTCCACAGGTATGGCATAGAGCTGGGCTGCGTGTGGTGCGGCAGTTGGATGAGTTGACATTGGATGAGGAGGCCCAGCTGCACTGGATAAGACGGTGGGAAGGATAGCAGGTGCGCACATCCACAGGTCCTATGTAGCAAGCCATTAGGATGCTAATCTTTGCGCGGGACAAGTTACGGCACAGGAGTTTGATACAGGGGACTGGCTAGTTTTGGATGAGTACATCTGGTATATATATGACCAAGCAGGGAATGAGGGTGCTTGATTCCACGTAGGAGATGACGGCTTATTACGTCCGCATCGGGTAAGGATTGAGACCTTGCCAGATCTAGAGCAGGCTAGATTGGTGCGAGTCGTAGATATGGAGAGGAAGCGGTTAATAGTGGATCCAAAGATCAAGCATGGTGAGTGGTGGATACTGTATTGGTTTTGCAAAGCTGCAGTGAAGGATCTCACCTTTGATCCAAAGGCTTGGAAGTGGAATGCCAGTGATCCGAAGGGAGACTTTTTCAGCTATGAGCCGCGTATGGGTCGGAAATTGTTCCTAGGACAAAGACCGGGATCCAAGCTTGTAGACCACCTACATGCAACGGGGCTGCCACGTGGCCTAAGTAAAGATTTCGGCAAGGAGTTGTGGACAGGAGCTTGGCCATCATCCATCAAAGCTTTCATGTGGTTGATGCTACAGGATAGCTTGGCAGTCCGTGGCAACATAAAGGGGCTACTGTTCCAGGGGTGTGAAGCGTGTGGAACATTGGAGATGGAGCGCCATTGCTTTTGGGAATGTGTATGTGCAAGGGAGGTGTGGGCACATGTGTTGCGCCTTGTAAAACAGCTTAGCAGAGAGGACGCACTGATAAGCTGGGAAGTAATGTGTCTAGGGGAGTACGTTGTCCATACACCTAAATCAGTCGGAGTGTGGATCATGAAAGCAAAAGGTGATGAGAGGCCAAGCTATAATCCCGGATTAATGATGCATATTGTGGAGGAGCCGCCAGGCATATTAGCAAACCAGTGGTATTTTGTGCGAGGCTGTGCATTGTGGGCAGTGTGGAGGTCAAGGAACGCTGGGGTATTCAAAGGGCAGCGATGGTCAACTCAGCGAGCAGTCACTTTCTTTTGGACAACGTTGGTGTCAGCGGTGTCATCGCATCATGAATTAGCCTGGGAGAAAGGAGACTTAAACGAACACGATTTGGTGGAACGGCTATGGGTACCATGCTTGGGAGTGAAGCGACAAAACCAGATCAGGTGGAGATGGAACCCTCCTCAGTGGCTGCTGGTGGCATAAAGAGGTGAGCTGTAGTTAGCCCTAGAACTCACTCGGCTAGGCAGAATGGCTAAAGTTAGGAATATTAGTCTTAGCCTAGGGTCAGATAGGCATTTAATCTAGAGGCAGTGATCCTGTGTGACCTGGTTCTACGAGGATGGCTGGGCCTCTAACAACACGGACAAGCTCAATGGACAGGGAGGTGACTCCCTTTCAACTCTCTTGCTTCCCAGGGAAGCACTAAGGGAGAGTGGTTTAGTCCATTAGACGCTTATCTCACATTAAGTGCATGGATGGGTCCCAGTGGACGGGGAGACAACTCCCTTTCAACTCTCCTGTTCCCCAAGGGAGCCTAAAGGGAGAGCAGTTAAGTCTGCTTGGCACTAGTCTCGGTGTGAAGGAGCAACTCTGGTCGTCTAAGTAGGATTGTATGGCAGAGTCTATGGATCCTCCTTGAGGATGATTTTCCCTGTGTGAACCTGGCTGAGGAGAGTAAGATTGGCTTGAGGCTGGACTGCCCATGTGGAGTAGAGGATTTAGAACGAAGCTACAGAGCTCCTTAGTGCACTCCAGAGTAGCCCGTAGGGATAGCCAACGTGGCTGGATGACATTGCAATTAGGATGATGTGGAGGATGAGGTGGAGGATGATGTGGCAGATGATGTGGAGGCTGACATGGAGGATGATGTGGCGCTTTGTATATATAATTTTTGCTAAAGTAGTAAAGATAGGTAGGCGCTAGGACACGGACGTAGACGCAAAATTAGGAAGAGTGTGCTTGTATATGCCCCATGAATAAACACATAAACTTCCTTTAGAAGTATAATTGTGCTTGGTCGATGTAGTATAGTGGTGAGTGTTTCTGCTTGTTATGCAGATGACCTGGGTTCAATCCCTAGCATTGGCACTCAACCCTAAATTGTTTTGAGTTTGAGGTTGCATCGAAAAGATCCTCACTTTAACCTCCCACCCCAAATTGTGCACCATGGGGATGTAGCTTAGATGGTAGAGTGCTCCCCCCAAATTGTGCACCATGGGGATGTAGCTTAGATGGTAGAGTGCTTGCTTAATATACAAGAGGTATTGGGATCAATACTCAACTTTTTCAACATTATTTTAAGCACTCATCCTATGATGCTTGTGGATCAAATTTTAAGCACTCATCCTATGATGCTTGTGGATCAAAGCGGGCAATGCTTGTGGATCAAAGCGGGCAAGGTAGAGGCATGGACTCAACTATGGATTAATTTGTACAAGGCATAGACGCAACAATTTTGGTCTTCATCAAAATTAAATATGTGATGTTGATCTCGTGCTTTATATTGAGTTTGAGGCTGCATCGGAAAGAAATAAGATATGTGATGTTGAGAATTGATGCAATTTATGCAAAACCTCTGAGGTTAAGGCCCTAGTTGGGTGTCACTGTGGCGTGGCACTTTCAATTGGGTCAGAATATCAATATTAAATATGTGATGTTGATCTCGTGCTTTATTTTGAATTTGAGGCTACATCGGAAAGAAATAAGATATGTGATGTTGGGAATCGATGCAATTTATGCAAAACCTCTGAGGTTGAGGCCTTAGTTGGGTGTCACTGTGGCGTGGCACTTTTAATTGGGTCAGAATACCTCTTGAATGGCTCGGGTGCGTCAATAGTCCAACGATTAGAATAATTGCTTTTACAAGCAATAGACTTGGTTTTGACTCCTAGTTGACGCATCACGGCAGCTTTAGGGTCTAAAATAAAGTACATAGGGGATTAAATTAGGGTTTAGGGCTCAAAATAAAGTACCTTAGGATTTAAATTAGGTTTTTTGCCATAAAATATGTTTAGGGAATGATTTTAGATGGTATAAATCAGGGTTTAGGGCTTACAATAAAGTAAGCACAAAACATTTTATGTGATGTCAACAATGGGATTTGAAACCACACCCTTGCGAACTAGAACCTTAATATAGTGCCTTAGACCAACTCGACCATCTCTACCCTACCTCCAAGTGTTCAGACCTCTGGGTTAGTTGAGGTGCAACCATGGCACTAGGTATAGGGTTTAGCGTCTCCATCTTAGGCATTTGCTTCAATGGGCCTGCAAGCTTAGATGCTCTTTCCGGGACCATTTAGGTCTCATGCTATGCCAATCGTCCTTTAGGACTTTTCCTAGGTTGGGAATCCCAAATTGCGAGGTGCCATGGAATCCGTTTCCAAGCTTGTGTTGGAGAATGGTGGGCACTTGGTCTAGTGGTATGATTCTTGCTTAAGGTGTGAGACGTTTTGAGTTCAATTTTCAGAGTGCCCTTAAACAATTAATTATTTTGGACCATTAAATAAATTGTAGCGGCATACATCAATAAATTTGAAAACAATGTGTAATGACCTTCAATTATATAAAGTGGATAAACATAATATTATACTCTTTGATTTCATGAATACCTTTCCAATTTACTTATTGTATATATTACTAACATATGTATATATACTTTATTTGGAATTGGGATTTATTGTTCATAAATAGTTATATCTTCAATTTAAACATAAATTCTTATAATCCTTGCCCTACATCATTGCATCCTTGGCATGCAAAGAACTCTTGCATTTGTGGCTGTAGTTTAGTGGTGAGAATTCTACGTTGTGGCTGTGGAGACTTGGGCTTGAATCCCAGCAGCCACACTCCCTCACTTTTGTCCTCTCATGAATCTCCTTCCCACGCCCATGGAGGAGTTGCCACTTCACTCCCATCTGTCTACCCCCAGAAACACGATCATGCCTGGTCGAGTAGTATGGATGGTGAGTATTTCTGCCTATCATGCAGACGACTCGGATTTGATCCCCGGCATCAGCGCTCAACCCTAAATTGCGACCGATTTGTTCCTCTTGTTAGAGTTTTAACCCAGAGGGCTAATATGTGGCAACACGTGGCACCTCTCACCCCAAATTGTCAGAGTTTTAACCTAGAGGGCTATTTCAACTTAGAGGGTT
The DNA here is from genome assembly GCA_003024785.1 of Selaginella tamariscina. Taxonomy (NCBI): domain Eukaryota; kingdom Viridiplantae; phylum Streptophyta; class Lycopodiopsida; order Selaginellales; family Selaginellaceae; genus Selaginella; species Selaginella tamariscina. The sequence continues at coordinate 61,701 of PUQB01000464.1, read as the reverse complement.
AACATGTGGCACCTCCCACCCCAAAATGTCAAAGTTTTAACCTAGAGGGCTAACATGTGACAACACGTGGCATCTCCTACCCCAAATTGTTAGACCTTCCACCTCCCACCCCAAATTGTCAGAGTTTAACCTAGAGGACTAACATGTGGCAACACGTGGCACCTCCCACCCCAAATTGTTAGAGTTTTAACCCAGAGGGCTAACATGTGGCCATCAAGTGGCTTTCTGACGTCAATTCCCTATGTGAGCAATGTTGTTAGAGTCTTAACCCAGAGGGCTAACACATGGCAACACGTGGCACCTCCCACCCCAAATTGTCAGATCTTCCACCTCCCACCCCAAATTGTTAGAGTTTTAACCCAGAGGGCTAACACATGGCCGCCAAGTGGCCTTCCAATGTCAATTCTCTTTGTGGGCAATGCTAAGTTTTTCATGACAACCCTTGAGTCTAACTCAAATGCCTAAGTAGGCACAAGACTTAAGGTCCCACTCTAAGTGTCATAGTTTTTATTATGACTTGACCCTTTACTTTGGACGTTGACTGTTGTTACCTACTGTACTATGTTGATGGACCCTAGATGTAGTAGGAAACAGGCTCGCTTAGTGCACTTGGGTATCTGGTGATGGTTTGGCCAGGTGTCATTAAGTATTTGCAGGAAATTCTAAGCGAAATTAGAACTTACCTTCTAGGAACCCACCCCAATTTTGACGTCCCAGTTAGGCTTATTGGTTAATGTAGATTAGTTTGGCGTGTTTAGTAGGGTTAGGAACACCCCTACGGTTGACCTAATCCTAGGGTTGCCCTAACCCACGCCCTAAAAACCCCCACCCCCTTGGGTAGGGTTTTAGGATTGGAGTTAGGCTAAGTTAAACACTCTCTCATTAACTTAACAAGGGGCTAGCTAATTTAGTGCCAGCCCACTTACATATTCAGGAAGGGAGGGGGGGGCTCCATCACATAAATAAGGTAGAGTATGTAAAAGTGAGGGTTCCTGGGTTCATGACTGAGCTCGTTACTCTTCTCCCGGTGCAAGCTCTAGCTTGTGTCATCAAAGCACAACCCTCTATTGTGCCGCCCTAACTTCCAGATGATAGGGGTACGTCCCACCTTCGGGGTAGCTTACCCTTAACGTTGGCGAATCCATGCCTTGGAGGTCCTGTCGAATTGCACGTTCCAAGAGGCAGAGGTAGAGGCTTGTCTCCAACCTCCTCCTCCACGTCAAGCTAGGTGTAGCACTCACGGCCAAGCAAGGCACATCTGTGTCCTTGTCCAAATGTGAGTGTGGGATCTTGTTTGACAGGTTCACGTTATTTAGTTCCTGAGAGTTCACTAAGGGGTTATAGAGTTGGTATTTAGGAGCCATGTTTGTGGCACTTGGTGCAACTCTTGAATCTAAGGGCTATGGCATAATAGCCCATATCGTGAAAGGTAGTGTCACATGGAGATGTGACACTAGGCTAGACGTCATGCGATACAATGCCTGAGGCATGCCCTTTAGGGTTGTTTTTTGGGTTTATCACCAAGGGGTTGGATACTCTGGCAAACATGCATGCTTGTGCTCGCACTAGGGTGCTAAGCCTTGGGCATCGGCCCGAGGGAGGTTAAGTCTCATAACTAGGTGTGCTTTGGCACACTTGGCTATGGGGTGTTCTCCTTAGAATCCAGTATCCAAACCTAGCCTTAGGGAGTTTGCTTAGTAGAACACTTGTGTTTGCCAATGGCGCACACTCGTGTCCTCACTAAGTATTAACCCTAGGTCTAGGGTATAACTTAGCCACTCAAACCCCAACATCGTCTAGGTCTTTTGGGACAGGATCCTAAGGTCTACTTGGAGAATAGTTATTCTAGGGGACTTAGTGTTAGAGTTTTAACCCGGAGGGCTAACACATGGCAACACATGGCCGCCAAGTGACCTTCCAGCATCAATTCCCTGTGTGAGCAATGCTAAGTCTTCCAAGACAACCCCAAGAGTTTAACTCAGATGCCTAGTTAAACAAAAAACTTAGAGTCCTACCCTAAGTCCCATAAAATGACCATCCCCCGAACCCTAGAGGATATCCCGAGTAGACTTTAGGATCCTGTTAAATGTAAAATATTAGGAGCATAGGACATCTTACTATGGAGAGAATAAGGGTAGAAAGGTCTAGTAAGCATGGAAGAAAGGTTGTGAAGGAGGAAAATCCTTACCGAGAGGAAAAGGTGAGTAAGAAAAAGGAAAAGGAAAAAGAAGTTTCGGAAAGGAAAAGGATGACGTGGCAAGAGGAAGGGTAGTTAAGGAGTTAGGGCAACGAAGGGGTCTCTAGAAGGGTCTCACAAGAAGTTCCAACAGGAGAGAGAGAGTCTCCACACTTTGTCTCTTGTATTCATGTAATGAAAGGTGCATATTATAAGATCTTGTGTGTATGTATGTACTCTCAATGAATGGATCTAACAAGGCAATAGCCAAAATCCGTTCTTGCCTTGACTTCGGAGACCAGTCATTGTGGCATTAAGAGAAGGTGTTTAATAGGTATATATGTGGAGAGTTGAGAAAAGAGAGTGTGTAGCCTTTCTTAAAGGTTAAGAAAGGAAACGGTTAAACAGGAAAAGGTGGGTTTCCTGTTTTCCTGTTTAATATTTGGCGACCAAGAGGGATTTTGCCATTGCAATGTTAGCATTCATTGAGAAAAAGGTTAAAGTGAAAATTTTCATTTGAAAAGGCTCAGAAGGTGTAGAGCGGATGTGTAAAGGAGAAGGAATGAATGGAACCTTGGAGGAACCATCGTCCTGATCAGCCTTAGCTGATAGAGGAACCAAAGGCAGGCCAATAGAGTGGCTGCCCAACAGCAACCTGAAACTGACGAAAATAGACGTCAAAATATCCTTGGAAGATAGTAGAGGATATTGCAGAAACAATACAGAAATCTGAGGCTGATCCAGAGAATTGGAGGCAGTATCAAACAGCTGGTTTAGAGGAGACTGTGAGAGGAAGGAAGGAGTGCCTGTTCATAGACCGAGATTGCAAGGAGAAGGATCTCCTGAGAACTCCCGAAGAGGAAGGGAGGAAGGTGTAAGAGGAAATACACCAGAGCAAAGGATTATTACAAATATGGCACTTTTCCCGGGAATGTTTGGGGGTACGGTGATGTATCCCACATTCTCTGCAGGAAAGAAAGAAAATCCGAAAAGGCACTTACAACAGTTTGAAGAGGTAGTAAAACTGTATAAGGTGACGGATGCAGAAAGGCTGCTTATATTTCCACATACATTGAAAGGAAATGCCTCTGACTGGTATTATGATTTAGAAAAGGAAGTCAGAGAGGATTATCAGAAGGTTACTGATGCTTTTAAGGAATATTTCAGAAAGGAGGAATTGCCGGAGGAACATTTAGAGAAGTTAAGGACTATCCTTCAAGGCAAAACAGAAAAGATAGATGAATATACACACCGTTTTAAGAAACATGAGAAAAAGTGTAAGGCATATGTAAAGATGGATGCCTTATTGCAATGGTATAAGCAAGGGTTGCTAAAACCATATAGAGATCTAGCACTTACTATCAATGAAAAGGATAGAGAGGATCTCATTAATCAATTAAAAATATATGAGAAGAAGAGAAGGCAAATAGAAAAGATTGCAGGAAAGTTGAAAGTATATGGAAGAAAGGAAGAATCCTCTGATGAAGAGGAAGAGGAAGCTGATGTAAAAGGTTCGTAAATATCCAATAGATGAGAAAGCATTGGCTCAAATGATGAAAACTTAAAGGAATGACAGTTAAGAGGAGATAAAGGCAAAGGTATGGTGCACTAAATGTAACAATCCTGGCCATACAGTGGAGGAATGTAGGCTGCAACTGCCTACATGCCAAATTGGAAAGGAAGGACATGTAGCCCGAAACTGCAGACATTTCCTGAACCAGAATGTGGCTGGTATAGAGAGAGAAAGGAGAATGGATGAACGTCCACCTCCTAGAAGGTTCCCACCTAACAGGAATCGTGGGAATGATAGGAATGATAATGCTATTCCTTATGAGAACAGGAATAATATATATGGCAGAAGGAATGAAGTTCCTTATCAGAATAGGAACAATGGATATTATGAGAGAAGGAATGATGTTCCTTACAAAAAAAGAGGATAGGTATTATGGAGAAAAAATGGTCCATAATGGACGACAGAAGGATAGATCCTATACAGAAAGAAATGATAAACAATATAGAGGAGAAGCAAGACCTTATCAAGGTCAAAGAGGCAGAAATGAGCAATATAATCAGGTCAATGATAGACAAGGACCACAGGGTAGGAATTTTCCTTCCCAGGTTTGTTATACATGTGGTGAAACAGGACATATCTCTAGGGAATGTCCTAGGCGGAATGTACAACCTCCTACTTCCACCAGAATGACTAATGTACAGCCTACAACACGGCTTATTCAAATAGAAGGAAAAGGATGAGTATCCACCGTTGCAAGGGCAGTTATAGCTCTTCAAGAGAAGAAGAAGGAATTCTTGTTATGGAGAAGGGAGTAGAAACTATTCCTAACAAGAAGGAGAGCTTGTTACAGGAAAATGTAAAGAGCAGGAGCAAGGATCCTGACCAGAAAGGTCAGACTGATAACGAATCAGAAGGTATAGACAAAGGTGATATAGATAAAGGTGAACAAAGTTTTTCATTATTACCATTACATGATAAAACAATGGATTCTATGTATCACCAAGCTATAAATCAGGGAAAAGTTACGCTTGGACAGTTGATAAAGGTAGCTCCTTATATAAGAAACCAGATATTAAATGCATTAAGTTAGTTCAACAAACATCACCTTCGATGAAGGATATACAGTTTGTAAAATGGATAAGGAAGTACTGTATGAAGGTGATTATGATGGACAAGTTCCTTGCATCACAGTATATGGGAAGAAATAAGTTAAAAGAGTGTTAATAGATGGAGGTTCAGGTGTGAATTTTATTGAAGAAGGTGAATGTAAAAGGATGGGTTTAGGACCAATCCAACCTGCTCCATTTAACCTTAAAATGGCTGATCAACGAAGTGTAAGGTCACTAGACATAATGAGAGGAGTCACTATCACAGTAAAAGGATTCAAATATAGGATATCCTTGCTTGTCCTACAAAAAGAAGAAAAGGATACTGTTTATACTATGTTCTTAGCCAGACTATGGATTAAGTCTGATAAGGTTATTCAGAATGGAAGAACAGGAAAGATGATGGTAAAGAAGGAGAAGGAAAACTATGATCTATAATCATACTAAAAGGTATGTTAAAAAGGAAATCCGACCTCTTGTTTTAGAAGGATATGATTGGTTTAATGCTAGATGACCAGAAAGAGTAGAAATCCTGAAACATATCCTAACTTAAAGGTCTTAACAATATTGACCTTCACGTAGTGCTGAAAGGAAAGAAAACTGTTCAGCAGAAGGAAAACGACAACCTGAATTACAGGAAAAGTTTTATAAGGCAATCCTGTATAAGATTGATTTGCAGGAACAACCTTCAGAGTATACATATGTGTATACCACATCCTTTAAAGCAAGTGAATATAAACACAAAAAGAAGCCAAAGGAACATAAAGGAAAAACTATTCAGGAACAGGAAAAGAAAGCAAATGCTGATCCTAAGGAACAAGATGCAGGAAATCAAGTGCTGCAACTTAAGGTATCAACTTCCAACCAAGAACTTAGGAAAGTGAAGAACAACTTTTGGAAGTATAAAGGAGAGAATCCACAGTACCATGAAGATCAACATCCAAAGGAAGGAGTAGGATAGTTGCCGTGAGGACACACAACGAATAAGGAGGGGGCAGTGTTAAAGGTAAAATATTAGGAGCATAGGACATCCTACTGTGGAGAGAATAAGGGTAGGAAGGTCTGTAGTAAGCATGGAAGGAAAGGCTGTGAAGGAGGAAAATCCTTACCGAGAGGAAAAGGTGAGTAAGAAAAAGAAAAGAAAAGGAAGGAAAGAAAAGGATGACGTGGCGAGAGGAAGGGTAGTTAAGGAGTAGTTAGGGCAATGGAGAAGGGGTCTCCAGAAGGGTCTCCACAAGAAGTTCCAACAGGAGAGAGAGAGTCTCCACACTTTGTCTCTTGTATTCACGTAGTAATGAAAGGTGCATATTATAAGATCTTGTGTGTATGTATATATATTCTCAATGAATGGATCTAACAAGGCAATAGCCAAAATCCGTTCTTGCCCTTGACTTTGGAGACCAGTCATTGTGGCATTGAGAGAACCTACAGGATATTCCTACAGGATATGCCTATAGGATATACCTACAGGATATGCCTGCAGGATATTCCTACAGGATATACCTACAGGATATTCCTATAGGATATGCCTATAGGATATACTACAGGATATGCCTAGAGGATAAGGGTCATTATTTTTAGCTTATGACTAAATTAGACTCATGACCAGATTAGCTTGGAGTTCTAAGTATAAAAGCTCCGACCTAATTGTTGTACAATCAGTTATTATCAACACCAGTCTTTCTACGATCAATCTTGTCTTGTCTTGCTCCTTGCCTCCTGCTCTTGTCTTGTTCCTAGTTCCTATCCTGCTCCCTGTCATGCTCCTTGTTCTGCTTCTGAATCAAGCTTCCTTGTTCTCAAAATCCTGCTCACTTCCTTGTTTTTAGATCGTGGCTTGACAGGGTTCGCCCTAGTTGGGTGTCAACGTGGCGTGGCACTTTCAGCTAGGTCAAAACACCTCTTGAATAACTTGGGTGTGTCAATAGTCCAATGGTTAAGATAATTACTTTCCAAACAATAGACTTGGGTTCAACTCCGAGTTGACACATCACGATGGCTTTAGGGTCTAAAATAAAGTACATAAGGGATTAATTAGAGTTTAGGGCTCAAAAAATAAAGTACCTAGGGTTTAGGGAACGGATTAAGGGTAGGTTCTAAAAAAAGTACATAAAGGATTAATTAGGGTTTAGGACTCAAAATAAAGTACCTAGGGTTTAAAAAACGGATAAGGTAGTTTTAAAATAAAGTAATAAGGATTAAATTAGGGTTTTTGGGTTTTTGCCTTAAAATATAGTATGTACATCCTAAAATTCCCACCCCCTAAGGTACTCCTAAACCCTACTTACACGTATAGAAAAAAGAGGGCGGGGTGGGGCGATCACATAATAATAGGGTATATTATTGGAGAGCTCCTAGGTTCATGACAAGCTCATTATTCTTTTACCAATGCAAGATGTAGCTTATGTCGTCAAGGCAAAATCCTTTGTTGCCGCCTTAACTTCCAAACAATAGGGGTACGCTCCACCTTTGGAGTAGCCTACCCTAACATTGATAAATTCATGCATGGGGGTCTTATTGGACTGCACATTCCAAAAGGTTAGAGGTTGAGGCTTGTCTCTAGCCTCCTCCTCCACATCAAGTTAAGAGTAGCACACATAGCTAAGTAGGGCACATTGTCCTTGTTCAATTATGGGCATGGATCTTGGTTGATAGGTTTTCCTTACCGAGTTCATGAGGTATCACAGAGGGGTTCTAGAGTTGGCATTTGAAAAGTCACATTCTGGCACATAATGCAACTCTTGGGGCTATGACATGATAGCCCACATCTATGTCTAACACTAGGCTAAATGGCACACAATACACTCTATAACAAAACCTTAGAAGAGCATGGGAACATTTACGTCTAGTGCTACAGACTCTTAGGGAGAAAAAACTATATGCTAAGTTTCTCAAAGTGTAAGTTTGCTAAGTAGGAGGTGGAGTACCTCGAGTATATTGTTTTTCTAAGGACGGAAGAAGGTAGATGCAATGAGGCATTGGCCCCTAAGTACGTGCAAGAGTGCAGGAGTTTTATGGGCTTGACTAATTACTATTGTCGGTTCATTCAAGGCTTTAGTCGTTTAGCTCTTCCTTTGACATTGTTGATAAGGAAGAATGTTGCATTTGAGTGGTCTGCAAGGCAAAGTGTAGCATTTGAAGCTTTGACAACATCACTAATGTTAGCTATCGCTAATGAGAACAAATCTTATAAGGTGTACATAGATGTGTGTGGCTATGCCATTGGAGGAGTTCTTGTGCAAGCTAGTCATGTCATCACTTTTGAGAGTTGAAAGCCTAAATGATATAGAGTGTCAATACTCGACTTATGATCAAGAATGAATGGCTGTCGTGCATGTCGTGCGCACCTGGAGGCACTATGTATATAATGGACGTCCATTCAAAGTGTTTACTGATTCACAAACCTTTTGAGGCATTTCTTAAATTAGAAGGATCTAAATGCTAGGCAGGCTTGTTAATTGATGTTTCTATAAGAGTTTTCAAGACTTATGACTGTCCATTATCGAAGAAGGTTTTGATTTCTTTGATTTGCGAAGCACAAGCTAAGAATCTAGCTTGTCATTAGCATCTTAGTAGTTTTTGGTGGAGCTTATGCTGAATAGAATAGTTTACTATTGTACAAGCAACTTCTAGTAGTGCCTAAGACAATGGAACTGTTGCAACAGTCATGCAAGAGATGCATGATAGTTTGGTTTGCTGGATATGGAGGAGAGGACAAGACATATGACTTGGTGAAACATTGAACATTGTGGAGTATGTTCGCACTTGTGCTAAGTGCCAATCAATTAAGACCAAGAGAGTGGCTGCTAATGCCTTTGGAAGTGTCTAAAGGAAGATGGGAGAGTATCTCTATGGATTTTATTATGCATCTTCCAAGGACACTACGTTGCAATGAACAAGTGTGGGTCATGTTGGATTTCTTAAGCAAGTATGCTAAGTTTGTTCCTTTTAAGAAGAATGTAATAGCAAAGGAGCTCGCATTGGTGTATTTGAAGCAAGTGTATCATGAGCATGGGATGCTAGAGAACATCATTAGTGATCGAGACAGCAAGTTCACTTCAGCATTTTGGGTGAAGTTTTGTAGAGGACTTGGCACTATGGTGAACTTTAGTAGTGGAAGATTACCCGTAGTCAGATGGCCAGACTAAGCATGTGAACCAGGTCCTAGAGAATATGTTGAGAACTTGTGTGGCTGAGAAGCAAGGGCAGTGGACAAGTTCTTGCCTTTGGTTTAGTTTGCCCATAACAATAATAAGCATAGATATCTGAAATGTAGTTTGTTTTTATGCTTACAAAGGTAGACATCTTCGGTCCTCTAGCAAATGTTGGAATACGTTGGGAAGTGGTGAGAGAGGATGTCAAAGCTCATATCTTAGATGTGAAGATGGATGAAATACTTCTGATGTGTTGGAAGAATTTGCTTAAGGCAATAAAAGGCTAACTGATGAGAAGCACACTTATAGCAGTTCAATGTAGGAGACAAAGTGTTTGTGCAAGTCATCTTTGCTTCCTCATTGAAGTGTAGTTCTTTACAACTGTTGTGGACTGGGAAGTGTGAGAAGCTAAATCCATGGTATGCTTGTCCATACCAGATCTTTGAGAAGATCAATGCTATCGCTTATAAGTTGAAGTTGCCTAAGAGAGTGCAACTACATTTAGTTTTCATATGAGTTAACTAAAGAGGGCCCTTGTATGTGAGAAGTACTAGTACAGTCACTTGAAAAAGTTGAGTCTAATCAAGAAGATATTTAAAACAACTTGTTCTAAAGAAAAAATCGTTGACATAAATCTTTGCAAAGTGTACACAATTTGTTCTTCAGGACAATGACTTCTTCCATGTTACAGTCGAAGTCATGGTCAAAGGTTAACCATGAGTGATCTTATGTTTAAGCTGAGGGAGCCTTAATTTTGGAGAGTGACAACACATGTAATACCTTTTGGTTTGGAGTTCAACTTGCTGTAAACTCGGGGGTGAGCTTGAGTGTTCCAAGGTTGGGCAATGAGTTAGGGAGGGAGCCCTAATTTTGGAAAGTGACAACAATGTAATACCTTTTGGGAGTGGAGTTCAACTTGTTGTAACTCGGGGTGATCTTAGTGTTCCAAGGTTGGGCGATGAGTTAGGTAGCATCTAAATACGATGGTGTAGGAGTGTAACAACTTGTGGATCGCTCTCCTAGGTTGGGGGTTTTGTTTTGCCATCTATTTCCTATGGATTGGCAAACAAATGAATATGTAAGAAAGAAAGGGGAAAAAAAGAAAAAGTAAATAAAAGAATGGTTGCGGTTAGGTGAATTTTAATATTTTATTAATTATTTAATTAGTATTATTTAAATTAACTATATATATTTTTTATTTATTTTAATTATTAGAATATATACAATTAATTGTGTGTGTATTAGTATTTATTAAAAATTATTTAATAATTTATTAATAATATGAATGTAGAATGCATCAAATCATTTAATCAATATGTGGTAATTATTATTAATATATCTATGTGTCCATGGAGCTTCTTGTAACGGTTGCTAACACACATATACACAGTAACTCAATCTTAAATTCAAATTTCATTATTATTACTGTTAGATTCTCACAACAATATAAGTAAATAATATATCTTTGTTTAAGATGTATTAAATCAATTATTCATAATCAAGTTTTAAATTTTAATTTCAATTATGATCCTGGTGACTGTAAATGATTTAAGTTTTGATATGGGTTGTTATGTCATATGTAACCGGAATCACCGTTGTCTTCAGATATTACAGTCTTTTTACAGCCGGATCTCGAATCCTGTGAATCTCGTCCGTTAAATCACCCCAGGGTTATACCTAGTAACATTTCATATGCTTTAAATCTCAATCGTCAGATCTAATAAATTAGTATCCAACGTCTCAAAGTATAGCATGTGTCCTCAGAATCCTCTCGACCTGGTCGGCCAGTGCGGATAACCTCCTACCCCTTAGTGTTACGGGCATATAACCCCTCCAGGCAACAAGTTAGTCGGTTCATAGTTGGTAGGCATATTAGCGTTTATAAGACATTTAAGCTAGTTACTGGTGACTATTGATGGTCTTTACTCGGTATGTCGGTAGCCAAACTTTGTTCAAATTTAAACTTGTATATATGTGTGTGTGTGTGTGTTATGTCTACTTCCCGGGTCTATTTACATATTTAATTTCTCATAGATAATATATAATAAAATTTTAGTTAATTTAAATTTATATTTATAATATATGCGTGAAATATGAACTGTGGCCAAGCATTCCTAATCTATGGACACAGTTTTTCTCTGGGGTGACATTTTATTTAAATGAGATAAAATTGAGGAGAACGGAGTCTAGAAACTTAAAACTGCCTGGTATTAGACTAAATAGCATTACTAATTATTCCACAAAGAAAGAAAAGCTTTGCCATACTCTTTTGAAAACCCAGCAGCATAAGAAGCAAAACTAATTTAGCTGGAGTGCATTTTAACCACTCATTAAAATGAAATTAATATTAAGGTATTTAATTTTTAATAATGTGGTTGTTATTTCTTTAAAGATTTTATGTTAAAACGTAACTTTAATGTGTTTTTATTCAACACACACACAGTAAATGAAAATATAAATATAGTTTGCAAACAGGATGCAAAGGTAGCCTGCATACATTGTTCACAGCATGTATTGAAATAATTTATGAGGTTTTCATTGCTTATATATCAACGTCTTGGTATATCAATATATAAGCCTGGTATGTATATATTATATTACACACACGCACACACACGTCTACTACGTGGAAACAATAAACAAATCAATTTATCTAACTGATTATTTATGTAAATTACAAAGTTTTATCTATGGGTGAACAATTAAAACAAGAGAAGTTGGAAGTCCTTACCTATTTATGTATCGCTACTTTGATGAGATGCTCGTCAGTGTTAAGTGTGTGTGGCTGTGTATGTGCCTTTCTCGTTAACATCTGTATGTAATCTATGTATGAGTACATGTTCCCGTGTGTCAGTATATACATATAAACATGAAGCCAATGTATGTGTAATATAGTGCGTATATACATTTGAATCTTCAATATAAAGAACATGCTTTCGGAATAACTTGATAATAAATTTATGCTAAGTTATACATGAAGAATGAATCATATTCAAGAGCATAATACCATCTCAACTGAATGCACTTCCGTGGAAAACCTTACTGTAAAGTGATTTCACCTATTTTGTTTATGTAATCTCTTTACACAGAGACACACAAACATACAAAGGTATATCACAAAGAAGCAGTATATACGAAGGTATATCACTTATAGTGATCTTTAGCAGAATAGAACAACGGTTCACGTATTATTGCTCGAAGTTTATTGTTAAAATCTAATTCAAATTCTTTGAGATAGTATTAACTTACGTAAAAAAAAACTTTATAATATTGCATTAATGAATTAGTTAGAATTAAAAATCATCAAGGCACTAGTTTAGGGAAGGACGGGCACGGCACATCTTGGAACAAATGTTGTAGGAGGATCCATGTGTCGAGAGAGCACAATGGCATTTGCGGTCAACCTGTAAAGTTCTGTGTGTAATGAATACCGTCCCAGCTTATGTACTTGTCAGGGTTGCTGCAGGGTGTCGCAGTTGGATCGCATCCACACAAGTACTGTCCTCCCCGACAGTTATATGGGCCGCCACCCTGGCCGCAGCATGGTTGATCAAAGTGGTCAAACCCAAAGAAGTCTGCATGCTTCAAGATGTCCACGTTAGCAGCGTACCAATCAAAGTACATCAAGTTTGCATCCGTGTACGTCTTCCTCAGATCGTCCATCATCTCCTTGAGCTTAGCGTTGTATGCCTGTGCCATTTGGTTAACCTCCAGGATGCACCCATACTCGTCCCTGTGGACAGCGGTGACATTCTCAAAGTTCTTCAGGTACAGAGGGGAGCAGCCAGCCATGGGCATGTTCAACAAGAGGAAGTTCCTGGCACCATTCTGATACAGCATCGAGATACCGTCGATCGTACCTTGGATGACTTGAGGGACAGTCTTCTGGACAACTCCCTGTGGACCCAACGGTAGTATCTCGTAGTTTAGGTCGTCACCGCCTATCTCGATGAAGTAGAGTGCGTTGGAGTACCATGCATCGGTAAGACTCTTGGGGTATGCCTCCTCCACTTGCTTCTTGCGAGAAAGGAAGTCCTGGATTTGGTTGGGGAATATGTGGGGTGGCAAACACACCTTGTTGGGGCAACACCGTGGCACCTAGGAACATACCAAATAAATATTTAAATTAAGAATGTGTGTGTAATAAATAAAGAGATAGAACATACCTGCGTATCCAAAGTTGAGGCCTCGGAATGTGGAATCGTTGTAAAGAAGGCTTGGATCCACAAGTTCAGAGTGTGCAAGTACTCAGCAAGCCAATCAACAATGATTTTCCCATCACAATACCTACAAATACGTATAGTTTTAGTTTAACACGTAATACCATGTTATAACATGCATTAATGTACCTGCCAGTTGGACCTTGAGCAAGGGACATTCCATAAGGACGCTCAGAAGCAACACAACCAGGACGGTTCATTGCCAACGCTTCAAAGCAGAGATTCCCAGAATCTGTGAGCGAATCTGCGAAGCTGAAGATTGCAGTTGGACAGAGTGTAGAAGTGTTGAATGCTTGAACTAAGCCAAGCATGGCTAACATAGCAATGCAGACCTTCATCACCATCTTGATTAACTAGCTAAGACAAGTGTATAGAACATGTTAGACAGGCGGTATTTATATCAAAGTAATGCCACCAGGATTAACTTTATATGTAATAATTCTGTCTTCTATAAAGTCAAATTTAGAGCTGGTTTAAGGCTTCTAAGACGCTAATTTAAATCATTTTCAATTAGATACATGCTTATCAAAATGTAAACCACCGTTTCCCTTTACTCCCAGGAGGTTCCTCATCATCAAAACTCGTATAGAAAATTTAATATCGAAAATCTGGCGAGTACATTAAAGGTTAAATTGTACTTGGAACATAAAAGTATACTTGATAAATTATAATAAGTATAATTAACATATTTGTCTACAACAAACAATAAAAATATACTTTACTTTTACTTTAGTTTATACATAATATATAACAAGCTTCCAACTTCAGTTTTACATATTAAGTAAATCTCTTTATTTAAGATTTACATGTAGATCTTAATTATTAAGAACTTTAAATTTTCATATAAAAATTTATTAAAACCTATACCTTTATTTTATTCTACTCATATAATATGATATGAATAACCTTATAAAATATACGTTAGATTCAGATTTTTCAATTTGTTTGAGTTTCATATTAGGGTTTAGGACTTAAGTAATAATTGTAATAATGAATGATTTTAACTTTTCCATCTTTAACATATGTTATACCAAAGTCAAACTTCATTCGAGATAATTAGTGATTTTAGGGTTGATGTACCTCTAACCATGGCGCGTGTCTTTAAGTTCTACCAGATTTATGTATATATATGATAGTGTTTAATGCATGTTGCTTAAATATACAAAATTCTTTTTTTTTCTTTAATTCCTTTTAAATTGCAAATTTTGTTTACAAAAACCTTAGTAAAACATAGTAATATGGGTTCGAAAACTCTAAAAATTGAAATATTTTTAATATGCAACAATGATACATATGCAAATTACTTTTGTAGAAACCGTGTGTGTGAACAAAGATTTACAAAATACATATTGGAAAGCTCTAAAAAAATAACCATCATATTATTAAGTTAATCTTTTCCACTTTAATGGAAGAATATCTCAATTAAAGGTAAACCAAGTCAAATTATCTTTATCTTTATATACATGCCAGTAGGATTAAAATTTATTATATATTGGAGTTTGCATATAACATTAACATTCAAAATTCTATTGGGATGTACAAATCATCTTATGATTCAATTTCGAACATGCGTTTAAACTTAGTTTGACTCAAGTATTAAATGACTTATTTAAATTAGGTTCTTTCTGTCTTACAATATATAATTCTAGTATATTCTTTATATAATGTTAGAATTTTTAAAAGTTTTACAAAATTAACGTATGTGTATATATTTGATGTTATTGAATTGATTTAAATCTTTTTTATATATGAAGTCCTTTCAATTGCACTAAATTTATTTTTAAGTAATTTGACCTTTATTATTTATTAAATATTTTGAATATGAGACGAGACATATGTGAATTAATCTTGTAGAAACATATATGTGAATAATGATATGTTTCAACACTACATTTGAATGGGAACATATTTCAATTGAAAAGGTAAATCAAGCTAAATTACCTTTAATAGGTGCATACATTAAACAATGTATAAATGAGTGCAGCCTTTCTCAATGGAGCTTCTCCACCAACCTTATTAACATTATTCAAGGGAGGGAAAAGGACTACCTTACACAAAACATGAGGTTAAGCAATCTGGAGTTCATCCATAGCTACTCGCTTTGGGATAGATGATGTAATAAATGAAGAAGGTAGAAAGAAGAGCAATAAAAAATACCATCAATATTAGAGAAATGTTTATATGTGAGTTACTTTTGATTTAAATGCAAATTTTGTGTAGTTACAATGGCAAAGAACATCTTTGCAAGAACATATATTAAGTAAATACATGAATAACCTCCCAGGATACAAGACAGAAAAGCCGTATATCCACCTTGTAAGCAAAGTGATATAAGAGAAGTTGATAATTTAAAATAATTTGATGATGAGATAGTATTGTAAAATATAAATAAAAGATTATTATTTATGCTTATAAAATAATTTGCCTCTTTAATGATTATCAAAAAATTTCTTTTTAAGATTCATAAAGACAGAATTCCTTAAGTTAGCAACTATGGATCTTAGGATAATCTTATGAGAGGGAAAGAGTTTGTTGATAGAAAAATCATGTTTACTAAAAAGGCTAGTCATTTTTACTCATACAACACATTTTAAATAAGTACTTAATAGTTCTTTTTTAAAATATGTTTGATTACAACTAGTTATTATTAATAAAGTCAAAGTAGGCTCTTGGCGTAATAAAAAGATTAATAGAAAAAATTAAATTTGGATCTTGCAAAGTTAATTATAGTTACAACATAAACGATTTGCAAAAACCATATTTAAGAAAATCATATTATACATGTGGCACAACATGCCCATTTTAAAAGTTATATTACTTTTAACATAATTTTTCATATAAAAATGCTATTAAAAAAGCAAGATTCCTCTCGCTAGTTTTAACAGTTTAGTTTTCATAATAAAAGACATTTTATGTAGTGCTTGCTTTTGTTAATCTCGACTGTTTAATTTTTGTAATGAAAACATTTTATTTACTTTAAGGTGTTCTTATTTAATTTAGTTTCCTAAATTTGTTTCATAAATCTAATAAATTTATTTATATGAAAAATAGAAGTGTTTTAAAGTCATAATATATGTCAAAGTGTTCTTATTTAAGTTACTTTCTTGAATTCATTTCATAAGACTAGCAAACTTATATGAAAAAATAAAAGTGTTTTGAAATTATAATATATGCCAAAGTGCATTGTTAGTTTTTGAAAAACATACAATTTTGTTCATTTTGTTTTAAAAATTGTTCTTTTTTTTAAAAAAAAAAAAAATTGTATTTACTTTAAACATTATATTGTCCTTTTTACTTATGAAGAAAGATCCTTTTTAAATTTAAAATATATGTGAGTTATATATGTATTAACATTCACACATCTATATAGATGTGAGTTTTCTACAAAATTAGTTAGTCTTATTTACAAGCAATTGTATTTATGAAATACACATGTTCCATATCAATTTAAATTAAAATCATCTTTCATAAATAAACTTAAAATATTTTATAAAACAAAATTCATTTTCATATGAAAACAAACATGTAAAATTGAAGACATTTATTCTTAAATTATAAGAGTCATTCTTTATTATTAAATTTGGTTAAAAGGAAGGGAAACCCATATAACAAACAAGTTCTTACTTCTTATATAATTATTTCCTTATTTGGTATATTGTATTTTATATTTTATTAATTAAAATGTTATCTAAAATATATTTCAAGAGGTTTCATTAATTTCAAAAAGAATGCATATGTCCATAAGAAAAAATATATTTGTTTAATATTCATTTTGTAACTCATTATAAAAAAGATTGGCTATTAAAGATGTTGTTATTTGATTTGCAAAACTGAGTTACACAAATCAAATTGCAAATAAAATCTATAACTAGTTTGAAAAGTCAACATGAACTTAAAAAGTTATTAAATTAATTTGAGTTACAAAAATTAAATGTATAGTAAATTTACAGTATCAAATGGTTTTTTTTTAAATGGTTTTCTCAAGGAGAGGTGATAAGAATATTAATAAAATTTACTTCATTACTCAATATATGAAACTTTAACATCTAACATGGTACTTAGTGTTTATAATTTATAAGGTATGTTTAAGTACATACAACATTGTTTTATTTAGGAACAATTTATTATACATCTATTTATTGTTTTGGAACTATTGAATATTTTAAATAAATAATTTTAAGACGAATTTCAATAGAAATTAATAAATTATAACTAGATTGATAAGGTACATTAGTGAATTTATTCTAAATATTTTTGTGATATATTTGATGTAGGTATTTTGTTAGAACAAATTTTGAAAATGATTTAAAACATTTATATTTAAAGCAAGACAAAGATTTTATCATATTAATGTGCTGCAACCTTTGAAACTTTCACACATGGGTTAAAGTTTATTAAGATAACTAAAGTTAAATGTGTTGATAAATGCTACATCACATGGTTTAATTATCAAACATGAAATTTTTAAGGAATTTATTGATTTATACATAAGGTGACATAGGCTAGTTTGTTAACTTGTTTAATTATAAATCATTAAATATGAGAATTTTTGATTTACTTATTGGTTTGACTTAGAAACTTGCAAGCGGGAGAGACGGGTTTATTGGAATTTGCAAATTTATTATGGGGACATGTTCATGACCAAGGTATAGAAGTTTTGTGCCTTATAATTGGACAAAGACGTAAGAGAATTTTTTTTTAAAGTATTTTATAAATTATATCAAGCATTCTTTATTAGCACATTGGCTTGTAAAAATGATGTAGTATTTTTAATTTGAAAATCTTGATGCACATGTTTATATTTATGAAGGGTCTCTAAATGTCACTTGTCAATTGGTCATGAGTTCGTACATTAGTTCAATGAATAAAGATATTACAAGAAAAATATTAAATGTTAAATTATCTATATAAATGTTAACTACATTATGGTTTTAAATATTTAATTTTTATGTAAATCAATTAGATTCATAATGCTTTAGATTAAAAAATTTGATATTCAAAGTTTGTATATAATATTAATGTTCAAAATTCTATTAAGATGTCACAATTCAAATCACTAATTAAGATTAAAATTTATGATATTTGAAGTTTACATATAACATAACATTTCAACATTTATTAAATGTCAAACATTAAAATGTCACCATTCAAATCATTATATAATTCAAATTTACATATATGTCTTAAAATTAATTTGGTATTTCAAACAAGTGACTTATTTAGATAAGTTTCTTCCTCTGTTACATGTCATCTTAATAGAATATCTAAGTTATACATAAATTCAATAGCGAAGTTGCACTTATTGTTATGGGTCACCTTTTCAATATATGACTGCATTATAATATTATACAAAATATAAAATTTTAATATGTTTTTATATAATGTTAGAATATCTAAATAAATAAAAAAATGGATAATTATTTGTTATGTGTAAAGTAAACTAAAAGTTATATGTTATGTGTAAAACTAAAGTAAAAGTAAAATATATTTTTATTATCTGTTTTAGACATATTACAATTTACAATTCAATAAGGCTTAAATAATTATTGCTAAGTTATTTCTAAGAACATTAAATATTTCCTCTGAGTAACTTTGTTACATTTTTGCGAGATGGTTTTATTTATAATTTTCAAATGAGCTTTTGAAATACTTTTGAGCTTGCACAATATAAGAGGTATAAAATCTTATAAATGAGAAGTAAGATCTTATAGTATAGCATAATATATATCATAATAAAAGAAAGAAATACAATAATGATGTAATATTTTAATATTGTGCTTATTAGAGTAGTATCCCTAAACTTTAGAAAAAAATGGATTAGTTATTATAAAAAGTATTATATCCCACTTCATAATTTATTTGACTATGTGATACCAACTTCCATAATGTTGATCAATGTTTAAGATAAATTGAAGATTATAAGGTTATAAAATATGAATATGTTGTGATGTTGATTATAATGTGATTATATTCACATCATTGAAAACTCTCAAGTTGAATTTTAAATTGCTTTCCTTGAATATAGAATAATCTATTTATAAAATTTAACAATAAATATTTATATATTCTTAAGGAATTTTAAGACAATAGCGAATTAGTTTAAAGCAACATTATTGAATTCATCACAATATTATAAGACATTGGTAACAACATAGTGAATTCATTACAACATATTATTGTTAAGTTTACTAATTTGAATATATTTTAGTTTAATATTATTTAATAATGAAATTTATATTTGAACATGAAAATGTTATTATTGATTTTAATATTAAACGTAAATATTTAAATTTATAATTTATAAGCTTAATTTTAAAACTAGTAAAATTAGAAAATGCATTTAATATTATTTTTGAAATGTAGCTATATAACATATAATTTAAAAACTAAATTTAAAATTGTATATTTTTTCTCCATTGTCACAATCGCTTTTTACGTGTGGCATATCTAAATCGTTCATAATTCATAATAAATTAGAAAATTGAATATGCCAATAGTTTGATAATATACTTTCTTAGAACAATAGTGATCAGCTTTAAGTGATTACATTAATAGGGGGGTCAATCTTAAAAAATGTACAAAATGAAATCTGCCTTTTTAAGTATAAGGTTAAGGTGGATATCAGTTGAGGGTTGGGAGTGAAATCAGCCCCGCCGTCTCTCAGGTACCCTATTTTTTTATGGGGAAAATTAGCAGATTTTAGAGACACATTTGGCTGATTTGAGAAACAACACTAGATGATTTCCGGGGTTTCCTCCTCAAAAAGCTCAGCCCATGAGTCTCCCAGTTGAGACAGATTTGGCTGATTTAAGAGACAACACTCACATCTGATTGGCACTGTCCTCTATATTTGATGCTCGTGTTTGAATCTTTGTTTCCACCGTTCCACTGGATGCCATGGTTGTCCCTAATTTTTTTGGTAGGAGAGTCCTATGTCCAATCAGCCTGCTGCCTCCCAACTGGGAACCAAGATGGATGAGGCTCTCACTACCCCGCTTGTTGCACTGGCTGCCTCCGTCCCATCCCGCGCCCCTGGCCCTATCAACATGCCAGCTACCACGGAAGCCTTGTAAGATGCATTTGGTGAAGAGGATGTACTAGAGGACAACGTGGGCAACGAGGCAGATGGCAGATTTCACTTATACATTTTGGCAGATTTCACTTATACGTTTTGGTGGATTTGAAAAAATGCACCTCCGGAGGTGCAGATTTTGAAATCCACCAAATTTGGTGGATTTGATATAAAAAACTTAACTCATTTGGCCACGGCTGATTTCACCAAATCCACCTTAAAAAGTTTAAGATTGGCCCCCCTAATAGAGGGCATTAAATCCATGATCTAACATTTTGTGTATTTCCAAACTTCCAATATTTTTCTATACATAATTATTTAAAGCTTAATTAATTAGTAAATGTTAAAAAAAATCTGACATTAAAAATACGATGATGTGTCAGTTATGCATTATTTGATAATTAAGATTTCTTATAGCGGTTTAATGAGGACGCTCCTGGAAAAGAAGCAACAGCGAAAGGTGAAGAGGAGGTGAAAATTCTCTACATTCCATTATGACAAAATATGTATATATTAAATTAGCGTTTTAGAAGCCTTAAACCAGCTCTAAATTTGACTTTAGAAGACAGAATTATTACATCTAAGTTAATCCTGGTGGCATTACTTTGATATAAATACCGCCTGTCTAACATGTTCTATACACTTGTCTTAGCTAGTTAATCAAAATGGTGATGAAGGTGTGCATTGCTGTGTTAGCCATGCTTGGCTTAGTTCAAGCATTCAACACTTCTACACTCTGTCCAACTGCAATCTTCAGCTTCGCAGATTCGCTCACAGATTCTGGGAATCTCTGCTTTGAAGCGTTGGCAATGAACCGTCCTGGTTGTGTTGCTTCTGAGCGTCCTTATGGAATGTCCCTTGCTCAAGGTCCAACTGGCAGGTACATTAATGCATGTTATAACATGGTATTACGTGTTAATACATATTTGTAGGTATTGTGATGGGAAAATCATTGTTGATTGGCTTGCTGAGTACTTGCACATCTCTGAACTTGTGGATCCAAGCCTTCTTTACAACGATTCCACATTCCGAGGCCTCAACTTTGGATACGCAGGTACGTTCTATCTCTTTATTTATTCTTAATTTAAATATTTATTTGGTATGTTCCTAGGTGCGACGGTGTTGCCCCAACAAGGTGTGTTTGCCACCCCACACATATTCCCCAACCAAATCCAGGACTTCCTCTCTCGCAAGAAGCAAGTGGAGGAGGCATACCCCAAGAGTCTTACCGATGCATGGTACTCCAATGCACTCTACTTCATCGAGATAGGCGGTGACGACCTAAACTACGAGATACTACCGTTGGGTCCACAGGGAGTTGTCCAGAAGACTGTCCCTCAAGTCATCCAAGGTACGATCGACGGTATCTCGATGCTGTATCAGAATGGTGCCAGGAACTTCCTCTTGTTGAACATGCCCATGGCTGGCTGCTCCCCTCTGTACCTGAAGAACTTTGAGAATGTCACCGCTGTCCACAGGGACGAGTATGGGTGCATCCTGGAGGTTAACCAAATGGCACAGGCATACAACGCTAAGCTCAAGGAGATGATGGACGATCTGAGGAAGACGTACACGGATGCAACTTGATGTACTTTGATTGGTACGCTGCTAACGTGGACATCTTGAAGCATGCAGACTTCTTTGGGTTTGACCACTTTGATCAACCATGCTGCGGCCAGGGTGGCGGCCCATATAACTGTCGGGGAGGACAGTACTTGTGTGGATGCGATCCAACTGCGACACCCTGCAGCAACCCTGACAAGTACATAAGCTGGGACGGTATTCATTACACACAGAACTTTTACAGGTTGACCGCAAATGCCATTGTGCTCTCTCGACACATGGATCCTCCTACAACATTTGTTCCAAGATGTGCCGTGCCCGTCCTTCCTCTAGTGCCTTGATGATTTTTTAATTCTAACTAATTAATGCAATATTGAAGTTTTATTTTTTCTTACATCGAAAAAGCATTTGAATTAACTTTTGACAATAAACTGATGGCTATAAAAAGAGTTGTTCTATTCTTTTTAAAGATCATGATAAATCTATCTTTATTCACACTTAGGGGTATTCTTCTTCTGCATAATTATATCTTTATACATGTGTGTGTCTCTGTGTAAAGAAATTACATAAACATAAATGGGTGAAAGCACCTTACAATAAGTTTTTCAGTTACATTTAACTTAATTTGCTGAATAAAAAGATCTTCATAATTAAAATTACTATATTAATATAATAGCATAATAAAATCATAAGTTTAATATCAAAGTTATAATCTCATTATCAATCGCCTATTAAACTCAGTGAAATACATTGTAGTCAAAAAATGTTACGGATTAATAATTAAATTAAATTAATAATTAAACATTTCTGTAACATTTTTCGACTACGGCATATTTCACTGAATAGACTTAATACAATTCTAATCATATCCACTTCAGTTACAATTCTCTTATTAACCACATCTTTAATATACAAAATATATAATTTTAGTATATTCTTTATATAATGTTAAAATAGTTAAAAGTTTTACTCAGTGCAATCCTTCTCGTTATTGACCACATCTTCCGACGTACTGACGGTGATTACATTATATACAAAGTATATAATTTTAATATATTCTTTATATAATATTAAAATAAGTTTTACATATGTGACCCACGGGATGGAAGAATCGTGAGAAAGTTAGCTGTCGACCTTTTTTTTTGCCACGTGACACTGTGTGTTTACAATGTCATTGCCTAAGTAACAATTTTGCATGTGTATACATGTACAACTGTATACATAACTTTGCCATTTTAAAATTAAAATTAAAATAATAAAATTTAAATTTATAAATTTAATTTAAAATAAAATAACAATCTGATTTTAATAAGTTAAAATGTGTAATTTATAGTATGTCAATGTAATATATATGTAATATAGTGTAACATTTAAAATTCAATTGTTTGAGATTGTATATATAAAACAATCGTACAATCGAAATAAATTAATATGTTTTCTTACATGTAACATATCTAAATTGATAAATAGATACATCAGCATATAATAACACCTTAAAAAACTAAAGTATTATCATGTATGAAGTTTGCACCATAATTTCTTTAACCTATAAAAATGTTCATTATATAAAATTTAAAATTCCTCATTATTATTAATAATATTACTGAAAACTCAAAGCGTGTTTATTTATATTTATATCATGTTATATGAATAGACTTAAATAAAGTTGCAGGTTTTAATAATGTTTTATATGAAATTTTGTATTTGGTGTCTTATGCTCCATAGGAACCACTACAAGAAGTAAAAATACACACACACAATGTATGTTATGTGTAAAGGCTAAAACAAAATTAAAGTAAAATAAAGTAATATTTTATGTTTATTTTAGATAAATATGCCAATTAAATTTATTGTAATGTGCAACTTAACGAGAGTCCAACCGCGGGTTAACATTTAATATCCTCACTAAACACTACTCCTTAATTTGGTGAAATATTAAGTTTTTTTCATAATTTTAAAATGAGCTTCTAGAATTTGTGTGTACACATTAGCTTGCATAATATAAATATATAGTATTATATAGTATATAGTATATAGTATAATAAATAAAAAAGGAATAACAATATTATATAACGAATGGACTATCCACTCCACTGGACAAGCAAATATATAGTATCTAATTGTATTAAATTAGCGTTTAGAAGCCTTAAACCAGCTCTAAATTTGACTTAGAAGATAGAATTACAAATTTAGAAGATAGAATTATTACATCTAAAGTTAATCCTGGTGGCATTAATGTGGAAGAAATGGTTTTGGCTATCATGCATGTTATCCTTCTAACTCTTTTTTTTTTTAAATTAAAATTAGAAATCTCATCGTCAACCGAAATTATTGCATCAATATTGAAAAAAAGACCCCACTTATTCATTAAGTCTAAAGACTTCTCATTTAACATCTAAAATGAAAGTCTGACATAAAAATCACCAATTAATTTTTATGGATAAGAACCATGTTAAAAATGTCTTCAATTCCAAAATCATTAGATTGCACTTGATATGAACAATTAAAATATACTAAGTTGATGTTAATGTTAGTATATGCCAATATTAAAATATTTTTTTTAGAATATTCTAAGATAAGAAACTAATGGTTCATATTCAAATCTAGAATCAGTGGTTTAAATTTAAATATAAAACTAAGTTCAAATTCTAAGTTCAAATGAAGTCTAAATTCAAATCTAAAATCAGAAGTTCAAATTTAAATCTAAAACCAAAAGTTCAGATTTATATTTATACTAATGATCTCTTATAATATTATTCAATTAGTATACTTTTCTCTTTTCTTCTTCTTGTTAAAGGATTTTATTCATACTTTGTTATTAGCCTCAACCATGACTGTTTAAATCAAAATTTATTTCACATTAGTCACGATTTAGTTGCACTAGAATAATCAAATGTGTTTGTAAAGTTATAATATGAAATAGAACTCCTATGCAATTCCGTACTTAAATTCAATATGGACCTTCCTTATTAACTGCACAAGTACCTTCCGGCAAAACTACGTCGAAACAGTCACTTGTCGTCGGGGTAACAAGGTGGGGATGATGCTCTTGAATGACCCTGACTACGGACTGGAATATGATATGAACTCCAAGCACTGGGAATGCATCTTAGGGCAAGAATTACTCACTTAATAGATTGTGCACACATGTTGAAAAGTTTGCAAGAAGAGAACTAGTGGCTAACAAGTGAAAACTAATGATTGATGATAGAAAAACATGAACTTATATGGATCAAGGAATGGCAAGATCAGGAAGGTTAAAAACTAATGTAACAAGTGGTCAAATTCATGTAGCAGATCCAGTTATTACAAGGCAAGCCTTCAAGGTTCCTTTACACCATCACAAGACTTAAGGTTATTCTGCCATAACGATTCGACGGCACAAGATCCTAGTTTCGTAGGTTTATGAACCAAAATTTGCTTGGTCATCTAGATGAATCCCAATTGCTATGCAGATGATCGTTCAAAGGTGGGTCTAATTGGACTACTACTCATCGCTTGGTTTGCACCTTTGTTGAAGAAAAACTCACCATTATGCATGTTGTAACTGAAATGGACATGTTTATAGTCGCATTTCTTAATAATTAGCAATTTTAGTTATTTAATTAGCATATTCTAATATTAAAGGAATATTCTTTAGAATATATGTTTGAAGACAAAATATCCTTTAGAATATTTTATTTTATAATCGACCCTTTAATAAATTATAGCATTCATGGACCAAAAATTAATAACATTATAAAATAGAAGGTATTAAGTTATATAATATATTATATTTATGATTATATGGGCCTAATATATAAATTAAGGAAGCGCATAAGAGGTACATTATATAAATATTGATGTTGTTACTAAAATATTAATATTTAAATATAACATTAATTAAAATTTTATACTAGAAATAATATATATATATATATATATATATATATATATATATATATATATATATATAATATACAAAATCCTATATAATATAATCAATCTTCCATAACTTTTTATAAATTTATATAGTTAAATGCACGTTGTAATTAAAGTGGGCATGATACGTGAAAATGGGAATATAAAATAAATTACTAATTAATACTTAAGTTTTAATTATTAATTAATTTTAATTAATATGTAATTAAGCCTTAAATATTAATTAATTAATTAATTAATCCTTCAATAACCTTACTTAGTAAGGAATATTCCTAAAATATCTTTAAATATTATTATTTTCTAAAAATAGTTTAATATTAAAAAAATACTATCAAACATAATTACAAATGAAATCATTTCCTTATCAACATGTTAATTTTTTATAAATATCTTTCTTTATCATACAGAGAAATCTCCTCATTTTGTCTAAATCATCACTCTCCGGATTAATCAAATCATTTTGGTCAATATCTTGATGTTGTTGCCACCACCTAACACTCTCACGAATGCAATTGGGAGTTGCCATCCTTGTTAATACATAAGATGTGATAAGACAGGTCTGCATAAAGGCTCATCTAAAAATGACGTTCCTTAAGAATAATATTATAAAGCGCCCGGTTGCTTCATTTTATAAAATTCAAAATCACGAGAAAGAAAAGCTTCAGGAAATGTTGATACGGTGGATACTGCTCACAAAATTTTCGAGATTCTTCTTTCTGAGGCACGTATCCAAGTAGTTCACTAGCTCATCCATGATATCAGTATCAGAATATGGATCGAAAGTGATTGGATGAATACAAGCAATGTTTTGGTTGAGCATAGCCTTCTGAGGAGAGTCGTCTACACTAAGATATGTGTTCTTCATTATCCTTAAGCGACTGATCTCCCCATGAGTCCCAATTATTCTTTCATTCTTGAAGAAGTATGGCTTGCTTTCCTTTCTTATATTGTGAAATTCGAGAGGTTTATAACATACTGGTCAAAAATCCAATCTTTACGAATCACCTCTTCTGCAACACTACAATGTTTCTTAAGCAAATTCAACAGCGGTGTTAAGTTATGAATCTGCATGCATGACCAAATCCCCACAAGCGCACCCATCTCCTTAAGCTTTTGAAAGAGACGATCCAACCCTGGACGAAAAATAATATCATATCGAAATTTACCATGACAAGGAATGAAATCTCCTTGTTTGATTTCTTTTTTCTATCCTCGGGCCTTTGTCGATGAAGCAGAACACCATTGACATCCAACAACACAATATGGCCATGAGTAACATGGATAGCGTTGCCTCTTGAATACTTTGCAAATCACTTGTTTGCTCCCTTTCACATTTATCGTTGCCACTATATTCGTTGCCTATCCCTTCATCATTTAATTGTACATCATCCTTACAAGATTCAGATATTGCATGCTGAAGAAATTGATTTCGGAACTGAAGCCAATAAAAATGATGATGAAAAAACTGAAGTGGCCCCCATGGTAACGATGTTTTGAGCTGCATTATTATCCATTTCCTGCATGAACTCTGTCATTCTGACATGTGGCACAAGAAATTTCGCCAAACCCCTCTCTTACCTCATGCAATGCTGAAAATCCATGTTCTCAATTTCATTACATCTGCAAAATGATAATTAGCTGACCTTAAATTATCAAGGTATATTATTTACCTTGTTAATGTGTGACCCATGTTTGAACTAAAAGCTTCATTAATCCTTGAGAATTTATTTTCTGTACAAATATAAACGAAATATACAAAAATGCCTTATGTTACACTCATTTACAACTATTCGTCACTCTAAGAACTTCATTAACAATTCTTCTTCGCTATTACCTTCTGAGTGAGGCGAAGAAGGTCTAAGCCGCTTGTGAGATGGTTCAGATCTTCTATCTTCTATTGATGTTTCCATGGGTAATGGAGTGTGAATGTTCTGTACTCCTCGAGATAACTTCCGGTCTAATATCTGATTGAAGTCCTCAGACTCCGACATTGAACCAGATTCGTCTTCAGAGCTATCGCACTTCTGGAGGGAACTTTCTCAAATACTCTTATGGATTCGTTGGGGTAGTCAGTTGAGAACCTCTCTATCCACTTGTTCAGGTCCTCAACCATGGTCTTATCCTTTTCAACGGCAAAACACATGTATGCCGAAGGTAACACTCCTTCAAGACGGACCCCCTAGTGCAGTAGTAAAAACCCACGCATCACTGTGAGGACCCCTGATCAAGTTGACGATGCTCCGTGCCGCTTGACTTGTAATGTTTGGATAACGTACATTGCCGAATACGTCACTCTCAGCTATCGGTGTATCGGATGGAGGTTCAGGGCCGTTGGAGTGCAAACAGATGCCTGGCCAGTCATTTGGAAGTTTGAAATTGTTTGGCGCATTCCTAACAACCAAGTGAACAACCGTATCAATGCACTTCGGATCAGCATCATTCATATAAAATCCTGTCCAACGATGTTTATTCTTCTTGGCAAAGGCGAAGGAAAAGTATCGGTGACATGAGCAAGAATCAAGAAATAAATACCTGAAAACGTAGATATCAGTCAAGAGAGTGCAAGCATGAATTCAATAATAAATACCTTCTTTGTACATGCTTGCACGGCTAAGTTTCTCCACCAAATCCTCTATGTCCTGTCTGTCGAAGGATTTTTTGACACCCGCCGATCCATCACGAACAATTGAAACGGTTTCCTACAAGCAGTGATGTTACCCCATAAAGTCTCCGAATCCAACAACAAACATCTGTAGGGCTTGTCGTGATTCGTAGCATCCTCCTTTATAAGGTTCAACTCGGTTCTCCGCTGCTGAAGGACTGCCATAAGAGAAGGCGTCATCGCAATGTTCTCCTTTTTGGCGTTGGCGTGCAATAGATTCTTGCCCAGATCTTCCGATTGATTCACCCATTCGACAAGCATATCATCGTTTGTCACATGCAAATATTTGCTGACCTCTTCGTATGTTGAAGCGAGGTCCAACCCAGTTTGTGGCAGTGTATTCCCAACCACTCCTTGAATGCCTGACCGTCTTCAACTCCATTGCCTTGAGATGAAAAGGAGAGTGGGGCTGCTGTTGTTAATCTGTAGTTTGCCATCAATCACCAAATCAGCCAAGACTTCCATCTCCTCCATCGTTGTTCCATTTAAAGGCTTCAACCATGTGAGCTTGAAATCGTTGTCTACATCCTTTGTAGATTGAACAGACTTAGCCTTCGGCGTCTTACTGGGTTTCTTTGCAGACTTCTCTGAGGGCTCCCTTCACTTGTCTGCTTCTTCTTCAGTGTTCCTTTTGCAAAGGATTCCATAATCCCCAACCATTTGGCAAAGATCCTATCCTTGGGACAAGAAAATCAAAAAGGATGTTTCCTTCCCGCCCACCTGGGCAAAATCAACTGCTACAATTTCTTCAACTCTCTGAAAAAAAGACAGATTAATATACCGGCGAGATAAATCCCGCCCAAACAATTTGCTTACCCGGTATCCGCAGATTGTGTATTCCCTGCAGTAGCTCTTTGTGGTCGCTGAAGAGATTCCCACACGGCTCGCGTGTGTTTGAACTTCTCCCATATTTTGCTGTTGTAGTGGTTGGTGTCTGCAGCGTCCCATTCCGCCGATAACTTATGGTACTGCTCGATTGTGAGATTCGGCTTGCTAAAAACCGATCTTTTCGTCAGCTTCTCACGGGTATGCTGGAAAGTTTTGTTGCCATCGTTCCTTTGTTGTGTTCATCGAGAAGTCGTTGGGCTGCCGTTATTGTGTGCTGGCCACTAATGATGTAGTACTTAATTGATTTTCTATTCTCCGTCTGAATCTTCTCATTTGTTCCGGTGTTGTGATCCACACTTTGTCAGCGCCTTTGTTTCTCTCGTAGTATGGCACAAAACAGCATTATGTGGAACGGTGTAAGAATTGTCGTCCTTCATCTTCTCCATGAGCTCAGCTACACGTTCCTGTTGAGTGGCCTGTAATTGAAGTTTGGGTTGACGCTGCAATACTTAACCCTACACTCGTAAATCCTATCATCCAACATCATTTCCTTGTGGCTTATTGCAGCATGGGATGCCACAGGTGCAGCTGACAAAACGACTGATGATTTTCTTCTACGATCCGAATCAACATGTGTGATCCCCGATTGATGCTGTTCTAATGTTCTCGGCACACTCTTCCAGCTCCCGAAATTTCTAAGCAAATTGAACGTGATCTGTAAAGAACCTGAGACCAAGCCACCCTCTCAATCTCCTTATGATGTCGCTGTGTTCTTCTTCAATGTGAAGAGGGACGATTGCTCCACTTGTGGATTTTCTGTATTGTGAAGCAATTCTCTGAGAATACACTACTCGATGAGTCTGAAGATCTTCGAAGTAGACATCAATTGGATCCCCTCCATAGATGGGCTTTCGTTGAGTTGAAGAAGAACTCCACGGTCAACATCATTAGTGAACACGTGAACGTCATTATCCACAAGTCGACAACCACCCGAAATTAATGTTGTAACTGCGACCTCTGGATCCGAGAACGTGACATTGGATGGAACAAGGCATATGTGTCGAGCATCGTTCAATCTGGGTTCAGCATGCTTTGGATGCTTGACTAGCACACCCACTTTCCATTGTTTTGCTTGTCCATGCGATGTGACAGAGGTTAGTTTGACAGCAACCATAATTGTTCCAATGCGCTTCCCGTTTAGTTTGAAATATGGCCAAGTTGATTCCAGAATCCCCTGCCCATTCTCTCCTGCTCTCGTCTTTAATGTCACCTCAATTCCACATCTGAATACAAAAATGAGTAATTCTTCAAGCACATATTCGATATAACAGATTTTATTTTAATTCTTACCTAGAATTTGACGATTTATATATATACTATTTATTATATATTTATTTTATATAATTTATATATATTTATATTTTTATATAATACTATTTATTTAATATATTTTTTATTATTTTATTCTCGTTAAAAAGATTTCATTCATACTTTGTTCTTTACCTCGACCATGATAACACCATGTTATATACAACCTTTTAAAGGTTGAATATGGAAAAAACAATATAATGATTGATAAATTACTGACTTGTTACAAATGAAAAATGCTACAACCTGGTCATTCAAGACTCCATTCATAAATTATGACCAAAATTATTCAATCCATCCTTAAAGGTCAAATTAGTAATGATATAAACTTGATAATAAACTCAGAAAATATAGAAAACCAATTACTCCCACATTAACATAAGTATAAGGAGATTTAATATGTAATATCCTTATTCAATGACCAAAGTCCTCTTGAATTACATAAATTTCAAGAAATTCATTTATGACCACTCAGTATGGTACCCTAAACATTGTACACTCCTAAATTCAATTTTATACACCTCTCATACCTTATATGATATTATTTTTCAAAAAACAACCCTCAATGTGCATGCAAACGCTGCATACCACGTTAGAAAGTGAACTCCTGAGCCCTTTGATCAAGTAATATTTAAATAATATTATATATAAATGGGATACTCATTTAAATTCATTTAATTCATTTATTTATTAATTTTAACTGAAGTAGTGATCCATTTATGTTTAGATAATATTTTAAAAATAAATTAATCATTCATTAAATTTATTTAGCTCATGGATTTAATTAATTCATTTGATTTAAAGCATTTCTGTAAATTTAATTTAGATTTATGTTTAGCCCAAGGGTTAACTAAAAAATAGGGTGTATAACATATATACATGCTCTTACTGTTTGTGTTAGGTATGCATGTTCTCACACACGCATGCACGCGCGCGCACACACACACGCACACGCACACCGTTTGAATCACATGCTAAATAAATATAATATATCCTTAGATTATGTATCTATAGTTTTTAATTATATGTAATTTGAAACCAAAACATTACTTAAACTCATATATGCGTAAGGATCTTATTTCCGGAACGTGATGTAAATAATTATTTGTAATTAGATATAATATTTTATTTAATTCCAAAGTACAATATAGTTATTTAGAGATTTATGGCATTTTACTCATATTTGCCTATTATAATATTTATAATAATCTACTAATAAACTTCACTCTATTTCATTCCAATGAAAGGGAAAATAAATTTTAGTTATATAGTATGTAATATGAGAATATTACTCGAATATGTGTTCAGGGTTAGGGCTTGACGATTCATGGCGCCATTGGAGGCGCTCGGCCTCGCATCGCTCACTCCGGATGTCCTGCACTTCCTAGCAAGTAATCAAATCTTCACAGGTGATTGTCCGTGTGCGTGTGTGTGTAAAACATGCGTCAAATACATTATTATGTGTTTTCAGTAGAAGATTTCATGACTCAAGATCTAGTGCACTCAGAGGATGCACAAATCCAAGAGGTAATTGCTATAATGTATGTATGTCTATATATATTACACACCATACATTACACACGCATCTACACTCACACACACACATATATATACATATATATAACAGGTCTTATCAGAGCTGTTTGGCTATTTGGAGAAATGCCACAGACCGTGGGAGAGTGGAGTGGATATCCTTGATAAATTTCTCAAGGCTGAGTACTTAAGCACAGGCTTCCAGAGGTGTATGATCATAAATGTATATACTCTGTGTGTGGTGTGTGTGTGTGTGTGACTTCGATTGAATTCTAATATGCAGCTTGGACATTCTGCTGCGAGGGGATTGAGGGATGGAACTATTACTGAAGTCGTTGGAGCGTCATCTTCTGGAAAGACTCAAGTATGTATACATATACACGTGTATGCATGTATATATCCTGCCTACCACACACACATACAAGACGTATTATCTCGTCTGTGTAACACACGCGCACGCACACACACAAGGCCAAATATGTGCGCTAGTCTTTGGAGGGGGGATGGGCATATACATAGTGCCTTTTGTTGATTACTGGTTTCTTTTTGTTTTTAGATATGTCTACATGCCGCGGCCAGCGTAGCTTACAAACACAAACATGCCGTGGTTTACATTGACACTTCTGCTTCGTTTTCACCGGAGCGTATTTTTCATATAATAACTGGAACAAATGCTTGTACTGAAAACGTGCAAGTAAGATTCACACACATACACACATATGTATGCTATATAATATATGTATGTGTATACGTATTTACCAGGACGAACTGTAAACAGGATGACGTGAAAGAGGCGCTGCAAAGGATATTCTGCTACAGAGCATATGACGTGCATCGTCTTCTAGACATTCTTCACAGCATATATGGGAAAATGAGGTTTTTCTTAGATATATATACATATATATATCATATATATATATATACATCTGGACAGCGTCTTCAATATCACACACACACACACACACACACATGTATTGTATGTTTAATGATTTAGTTTTTGTATATATTTTACAGATCGCATCAGGAGAGTATGAGGCTGGTTATCGTAGACAGTCCAGCATCTGTTCTTTCTCCAATAATGGGTGACAGCACTGTTCAAGGTCTGTATATGTTTCCGTATTTATATATTGTACATACACCGTATATTATATATAGTACACATATAAACGTATGTGCTTTTGTATATTTATTTAGAGCTTCTTTTCTGTAGGCCATGCTTTGATGATCTCTGTATCTCAAGTCTTGAAAAAGATTGCGATTGACAACAATATCCCCGTCCTGGTAAATCTATACATTTATATATATGCACATGCAGGTGATTATAACAAACACACACACACACACACACACCCCTTATGTATGCAGATTACAAACAATACAGTTGCTACTGAGGATGAAGAATTAAAGCCAGCTTTGGGAGAGAGTTGGAAAGTCGTACCTCATGTACGGCTTTTTCTCGATAAGAATCATGAAAATAATTCATGTACTGCTACATTGGTGAAACACACGTCAATGGTATGTCTCTGTGTACGTGTCTTATCTATATATAGTGTATGAATATGTCTGTATACACATCCCCCCAATCTATACTAAATATATGTATACATGTATGTTGTGTACACTATTATGGCATTATTTATTGTAATTGTCAGGCTTGTAGCACGCAGGCAAGCTTCTCTTTTGACAGAGGATAAAATGTTAAGATATATCCTTTCTTTAACAAGCATAGTAATATCTGAGTCCATTTTACGACTTTGTATTGAAGTTCTCTCTCTCTCTCTCTCACACACACATGGAATTACAACACATTGTACATAATTGTGTAAATGAACGGTTCTGTGTATATTTACAACAGGCACAATGTGCATGTGCAATATAATACATACATAGTCATTATGTGTGTGTATATACACATGCTTTTAGTGTTAAGTGCATTACATTTCATAAAATTACAATACCTTCAACACACAAGGCCCGGTTGCATCAATTTACACACACACCAGCACAGGCGTCACAATGGAAAGTATTCCTCCAAATCCCCCATAACCCGTTAACTATGATGATGAAAAGATCAGTCAACACACACTCATGTACATACATATTTTTCATATCCCATAAGCGTGTGTGTGCGTTATAAAATCCATGTACTTCATGGTGCATGTCACCAATACAGGAAGTTTAGCATAAATAATATATTAACTTTAGATATCTATATGGAAATGTTGGTGACTGTACGTATGAAAACCTACAGATATTCATAAATGTATTTCTATAAGCAATACACAGACACACGTGTGTGTCTGTGTGTGTGTCTCTACATACACATCGCTATGGATACATATCATTAACTTCATGACGTGTGTGTGTGTCTGTGTCTTCATACACATCGCTATGGATACATATCATTAACTTCATGACGTGTGTGTGTGTCTGTGTCTACATACACATCGCTATGGATACATATCATTAACTTCATGTATCTGTGGAAAATGCAATATATTGAATATGTATCTCGTCTGTGTATATATGTACACATACACACATATGCACAAGTTTATGTACCTAAGAGTGGTGGTGGCTGCTGCTTTTCCCACGGAAGAACCTGCTGAATGCCGAAGAAGAAGAAGGTTTCTCGGACGGTGAAGATCCCAGGTCGAAAGACTTTGACAGATCCGACGATCCAGATGCCGTCTTGCTTATCTTGGGCTTCGCAGGAGAAGCAGACTTTGAACGTGGCCGTCCCTCGAGTGGTACACTCGGCACAAAGATCTTTGCGGAGTCCCCATTTTCCACATTTTCTTGTGATGCTGCCTCCGCCACAGGTGTATGTGTTTCCGGTGTCTCAGGTGGGTCTACTTTACGTGTGTATACTGTATTGAAAACAATATGTATGTTATATACTAATCTATACATCCATGTCCTGTTATATATGCGATATATATGTAAGAGTGATTGTGAAAGGAGAACATGTCTATATAAAGATGGTTTCCATATATTTTGTGTGTGTGTGAGAGAGAGAGAGAGAAAGCTTGCTCAGTTAAGTTTCTTCTAAGTTTGTGTGTGAGGGTTAAACATCCATATATATGTGAAAAGGAAAGGTGTCTAAATGCTAAATGACGAGTATCTTAAATATGATAATTAAGACCAAAATGCGCACGCGTGCATACACACACACACACCACGAAAACTAATCTCTTGCATGTGTATACTTAACAAGTTACCTTCTTCTGGTTCTTCTTTGGGAGGTTTTACTGTATTAATGCTTTCCTCCGAAGTTGCAGGCTCTACTGTTGGGGATGTGAAGGAGTTGTTCTTCGACACGCTTAAAGATGAACACTTAATGATTGCAGCTGCTCACCAATTGTAAGTATGCACGATGGCACTCATCTAACTTCGCAGCCAAGTCAACATCCTGTACAGATTATGTTATGTAACTATTATGGATAACATATACAGCATACGTGTGCATACAGTCGTACGGATTCTTACCTTCTCTAAGTCTCTTTCTACTGTCGGCGTGCTGGTCCCTTCTCTGTTTCTCCTGAAAATGTTAAAAACAATCCATTAGGAGATAGTTAATATTTCTCTTTTTCCCTGCAGGGGGCTTCTCATCTCTCTAACACACACACACACACACACGCACGCACACATACATACTCAGTGTATATACATACCTAAGATCTTGGAGTTCTTGTGTAGCAGTCTGGTACTTAATCCGTTCTTGTTCAAGTTCTTCCTCAAGGCTCTTTGCCCTCTCTCGAGATGGGTTACCTCATGAAGTGCAGACTTCACTTGGTACTGGAGCTCCGCCTTGACAGAGAAGCTCTCGGCGAGTTGTTCTTCTGCAAGCTGCTTGGACTTTGCAGACAACCCTAACTCTGCCCTGAGTGATGCAACCAGTTCCTCAGCTTCAAACACCTGTATTTAATGGGTTTCCATTGTTTAGATCGTATATATACATGCAGACATACATAAACACACACACACATATATACACGTCTCTGTGTATGTAGATGATTTATCCATATGTAGTACATATAAATGATACCTGGCTCTTCCAAGTTACTTGTGAGAGAGCTAAGTCATGCTCCAGTTCCGCCTTATG
This sequence comes from Selaginella tamariscina, assembly GCA_003024785.1. Taxonomy (NCBI): domain Eukaryota; kingdom Viridiplantae; phylum Streptophyta; class Lycopodiopsida; order Selaginellales; family Selaginellaceae; genus Selaginella; species Selaginella tamariscina. The sequence continues at coordinate 25,480 of PUQB01000464.1, read as the reverse complement.
TGTCTCAATATCCTTCATTTCCTGACTGATGGACTTGATTTTTTCCTCAGCCGCATTTGCAAGTCTTTCAAGCTCTTCTTTGTCGGCTCTCCTGAAATACGAATAATGCATCATAATAGATAATAATTACACACACATATACATATGCTGTGTATAAGCTTACAGCGACTGTAATTCCTCTTCCACATTGGAAAGCCTGCTGCACTCGCTTTTCACACCTTGAACAATCTCGTTGGTTGCTGTCAAAACATGCTCTAGATCTTCCTTCTCAGTTTCCAACCTTGTGCATTCCTCTTCTAGTTGCCTACAGTAAAAGCACGTCTTTATATAGCATGTGTGTGTGTGTGGGAGAGAGAGAGAGAGTTTATCATAAACGGGTACGTTTGTAAATGTTTATTTGTTTAGTACATAGATACATATGTATATACACAAATGCATACACATGAACATGGATGTGCTTACCTGATGTTTGCGTTTGCAGTGTCCAGTAAACTTCTGAGTGTAGAAAGTTCAGCCTCCATTTTACCACATTCTTCCTTCAGAAACTCTATTTGGCCAGCCTCATCCAGTTGAGAATTCTCCTGAAGATCCCTGTTCTCCGTCTTCAAATGGGTAACCTCTTCGTTTAACTTAGTTAACTTGCTCCGTAAGCCTTCTAAACTCTGTTCGAATTCCTGCTCCATACTGTCCTTCTCCTCGTTTAACTTAGTTAACCTGCTCCGTAAACCTTCTAAACTCTGTTCGTAATTCTGCTCCGAAGTGTCCTTCTCTGTCTTCACCTTCGTGAGTTCCTCATTTAACTTAGTTATTTTACTGTGTAGCTCCTGTATAGTCTGTTCGTAGTTCTGTTCCATGTCCTCCTTCTCGATCTTCAGCTGATAGAATTCATTCTGTAAGCTTATGAATCCTGCCTCTTGTGTTTTCAAGCTCTCGCTGGCGTTAGTAAGTCTGTCCTCTAACCTCACATTTTCAAGCTCCAGTCTGCTAATCTCTTCCTTCAATGAGCTTACTATGTCGTTACTTGCTGCTAACTTGTTCTCTAATTCCTCCTGGAATGGTAAAACTTCAGCTAAGCATACCACCCACATATACAAACATATATACATATTTAATTCTGCGTGTCTTGTGTGTTTCTAAACAGCTTTAGCTCCTCTCTCTCTCTCTCTATATATATATATATAGAGAGAGAGAGAGAGGGAGAGACATATACATCTATATATATACATATATATAAAAACGTGCATATGCACATGCATAAGAACGTACACATACCTTTGCAGTTATCAGTAGTGTGCTTTCCTCCTTAATCTTCTCAATGGATAGCTGCATTTCAATATGCATTGCCTCTCTTTCACTCATTGACCTGTGGAGAGCCTCTTCCCGCAGTGTGAATCTGTCTAGTTCGACTCTGCATTCTTCAAACGACTTCTTGCCTTCATCCGCCTGCACACCATGCAGACATAAACATTATATATATGCATGGGTGTAACACCCACATGGTTACAAATGTATAACGACATACTCTGTATCCATCCAAACGCGCGCGCACACGCACACACACACCTGTTTTAGGAGCTGTCCTCTAAGCTCTGCTTTTCATGTTCTAACTGAACAAATTCGGCCATCAATTTTTGAATATCTTCATTCACTGCATGTATATCCTTTTGAGCTGCCACTTTGTCCAGCCTTCCCTTTCTCAGCTCCTCTTCTAGCACAGCTATCCTATCAAGTTGCAGTTTGGCATTTGCATCCAGCTTCTCATTCTGCATTATTGTACACAAGTCACATAAATACATAAATATAAATTACACCCAGGACACACACACACATAAATATATATAAAATTACACTCAAGGACACACACCAAACACACACACAAGTATGAGGCTTGTCGGAACTGATATATCAAGGCCTCTTCATCCCAAGGAACATCACATGCCAAAAGACGGAACTCAGAGGCATACACGTACTATGTATGGGCAGAAAATACCTCCTCATGAAGCTCTTGCATGACCACCTTCAACTCCTCCACATGTCTCTCGGCCGCTTTCTTACTGCTCTTCTCCTGTTTAAGGTCCTCCTCAAAAGTCACACTTAATCCTTTCACTGTTGAATGTGCCCTCTCCTCTGCAGCTAGTACATCGTCTTCTAGAGCAGCTATTCTTGACCTGTATACACACATACATATATACATATGAGCAACTAAATGTAAAGCACGCACGCACGCACGCACATGTGCTCAAACAAAATAGTTAAGTGTTCATATACGTACCTTAGCTGTTCGGCAATTCTAATGGCTTCCACAAGCTTTTCATCAAGCTCCTGGATGGATTACAACAACAAGTTTTAAGAGAGAGAGAGAGAGAGAGGACCAGACCTGCTTTTCCAGCTGCATCTTTTCACGTTCTTCCTTAAGAAGGTTCTGAAACGCAATCTTCTCAGCTTGTAAGTCTTCCTCATGCTTTCTTTGAAGAGCTAGCACCAAGCTTAGTGTATTAAGCACTTCCTCAGTGAAGCTGATGAAGTCTGCTTTCTCATTCACTAAAGCATCCCCAGCCATGGCAAGCTTCTGAAACGCCGTTTCTGTATTTTCTGTATCCGCTTTTACCTCGTGCCTGGCTAATTCCCCGACAATGTGAACAATCTTAGAAACAAGTGTGGTTAAGTTCGCTTTCTTTGCATCTGGACTTGTCTCTTCAACGTGAGTAATCGCCTGAAAACCCCAATACATCAATATCCATCCCATTTACATACATAACACATATACAAATACACAACATATGCACACATAGAATATATCGAGAATAAATGTGAGCATACCTGCTCATTCTGGTCGGAACAAGGAACCATCTCCACGTCTCTACAGCCATTTACACCACTTGTCTCTTGAAGCTGGTTTTCAAGAGCAGCAACCTTCTTGTTCAAAATACCAATTAGTTCGCTGGCAGCTTCGAGCTCCTTCTCTTTTCTGGTCAGCTCGGAGTCATTCGGTTGTTCAGGATGACCATTTGTAATCTCTTTCTTCTCCCATGGTTGTCCATTTTCATGCGGAAGGTCGCAAGTCAGCTTCTCCATCTCCAGGAAGTCGTCCATGAGTTCGAAACTCGTTGTGTCAAGAAGCTTGTCGGGTTTCTTTGCTTCCTTCTTGAACTGCTCGAGCTCCGCAACAAGTGCTGCAAGATTCAAAGGTTACGAAATACAAGTATACATAAATCTTGATTTGTTCAAGTTATCTACTTAAATGCACACGAAACACGCACACACACACACACACACACCTGAAGCCCAAGCGTCGGTTTCATCTCCATTACAACTGCCTTGTGATGATTGCTGATTACCACCTAAGGCTCTTAGAGTCCCTATATGATCACACAGTCCAGCAAGTGTTGATTTGTTACATCCTGACCACTCTCTAGTTGATGTTCTACAGTCGACAACTTTGATGCAGTCCTTGCACACATAAACTTGGCCGCCTATACATAACCATGTGTTAAGATTGCATACACACACGTAATCTTTATGATATATAACATTAAATATCAGACAATATGACAGCATATTAATTTTCTATATATACGTCTTTACACACAGATACATACCTGCAGTTCCTTGCTCTTCTTTGCGAGTTCTTCCTTGAGTGTTTTTGTTTCTTCCTCCAGAGAAAAACATTTCTCATCGGCGTCCCTGTTGCTCATCTCATCGTCCACAGATTCCATGGAGAAGGCTCTTGGGGAATTCGCATACTTGCCACCAAGTGACTTTCGCCTGTCTAATACACACCAAATCATGAAGTTAAGCATCGTTAATATCTTATTCGCACACACACGCATGTATGGCTCTGTGTATGTGCGTTAGTCAAAAACGTAAATAAGAATATCTATCAGGCACACACACACACACACACACACACACACACAGATATATATATATATATATATATATATATATCAGTTGCGTGAATGTTAGTGGTCCATATACGCAAATATAATCTATAACTTGTCTGGCACAATACAAATATACATACGTACAAAAGTATGTCTGCTCATCTACACAGACATACAGATGTGCATACTGTTTAGAGCATACTTATAGACTAACCAGTGATTTCTCCCTTCTTGCGCAGTTGCGTCTTGAGTTTCTGGCATTCTGCTTCGAGCTTTGTGACTTTGCGAGTGGAGTCCGCAAGGTTCTGCTTCGCAGTCTCCGATGCCTTCTTTGATTCGTTGTTCAGCGCCACCAATTCCTTCTTCAGCACACGCACGTCGTGCTTAAGGTTCATGTTCTCCTTCTCTAGACTCTCTAACCTGTATAACAAATAATTTACATGTATACGTGTGATCTCCCTCCCTCCCTCCCCCGCCAACACCCCACCCCACCCCCCCACCCCCCTCCCCGCTCTCTCACACCCACACACACGTTATGCACATTACAGGCTTCGAAGAATATAAGCCTCATAGCGTACACACGACATTGACAACCATTAAAAAGAATCGTAATAGTAAATAAATTGGACTCTAGCGACTACGCGTGAAATTTAAGAATGAATCGTGTAGGCATTAAGTGCCATAATGAGAAAGTAATAAATAATGACAACAATGAGCATCCTAGGATACTATAGATGCAGACATATAAAAATGAATCCATGCACATTATAAGGATGCACATACGGGTGTGCGATGTGTGATGTCGGGTATAGTACATACACATTTATGTAGTATCCGACTTGATATTTCAAAGAGGTTATAAGGATTTGCTATGTGACACTGTATACGTGTGTACAAATTTGTACTTGACATAGACACACATGGGCAATGTACGTCTATATGTAGATTATTAAATGGCCATGTGTATGTACACCAGTGTATGATTTTCTCTGTATACGAGAACAAACAGGCACCGGGGTTGGCTCATTGGCCATGCATGCAACAATGTCATTAACCACACGCACACACACACTGATATTGACATACCTGCCGGTCACCTTCTTCAATTCCGACTCTGCTTGAGATTTTGCATCTGACTTTGCAGCGTTCTCAGCTTTCACAGCAAGCTGGCGCTCTTCAGCTTCAGACAGCTTCTTTTCTAGCTCTAAATAAATAGATTAGTTATATACGCTCGTGCACACACACGTACCAGTACGTAGCAAGTCCCATTCTTCTGCTTTTTTGGTGATTTCTTCATGTTCCTCTTTTCCCGTTCTTAGCTCCTTCATACATTCCTTTAATGCAATATCCAAGTGAGCAATGCGTTCCTCCAAACCCGACTTCTGTTGTATTGCATTATCCAGCTGCTGCTTTAGCATTGCTGCCTCTGTTTCTGCCTTCTCCCATCCTAAAACCCATCATATACATTATGTGTTCTTATCTTTGTATATAAACATTTGCATGGATAACTGTTGGTATGTATGCATTTATTTACATGTGTAAATATCTTATAAAACATATGAACCCGTACATGTAACTTATTTGTCGCAGACGCACATCTTGTGTGTGTGTGTGTGTGTTTTCCTTTAAAATAGAGGTCATTATACCTGAAATGGCGTCTTCGGCAACTTTAGCATGTTGTTTTACTAAATTATCCTTAGTGATGATTTCTTTAAGTGCAACTTTGAGCTTGCTAGCCAGGTTCTGTACACTATCGTCATTCTGGTCCTTGCCCACTATCTCCGAGGCACTCTCCACAGTGTCTTCTATCATAGCTTTGTGATCTGTTTCCGCATTATGCACCCCATTTTCCTCGATCTGCTAAAACTCTAGTTCATAACATGTGCATGCATATGCACATGTGTGAAATGCTGAATACCTTCTCCAACACATTTGCGGATTCAATGGGCTCGATCAACGGATCCGGTCCTTCATCCATGACCTAATACAGAGACTGGAAAAAAAAACAGAGAAACCCGTGTGAGAGAACACTTGGCCCATATAGAAACGCTGGTCAGAGGACTTTGCAACTCCCACATTGCATTCAATGCACAGAAAAAGATAGTGGCAGTAGCACACTGAGCATGAATCCGTGTCCAATAGCTCAATGTTCATCAAAACAAACAATCAGAAAGCAGAAAAATGCTTATGAGATCATCCAGAGCTCGCATTAGCCTCCAGATGATCGGATTCGAGCCGGAAAATAGGAAAAATGGGGATTTTCTTACCTTTTCAGCTGATCTAAGCTTGAAATCTTCACCGGCTTCGTAAATCCACAGATTTCCGAGGAAGAAACGACCTTTCCGGCAGCCGCATTGCACACTCTGCCTACGAAATGTGCGATCAAAAACCCTTCAGAGAATCCAATATCAGAAATGGCGAGGGAAAGTAGCTCTCTCTATTCTATTTCCGCTTGGCAGGGAATCGAACCTGGGACATGGTTAACCTCACCGGATCCTGGCACGTGGCAGATCTGACGCTCTTTATGACAATGCCATCTGACGTGACACGTGGCAGATCTAATGCACATTAAAGCCCGTTTTTTAAAAACGCTTTCCGCTGGAAAGTCCTTGCCCCATACCTTGCATTATAATCCAAGATAATGAATAAGAATATTCTAATTAAGTCCAGGTATATTCTGTTTTAAACTTGTATTTAGGTAAGAATGTGTTTTCTAACACGCTTATATATATTAATATAACCCTGACAATACATATACAACAACTGGCACCTAATATGTAAGGAAAATACATATAGGGTATCCCTTGACAAGGACTAGACAACTATACAGTAAATCTATTAATCATCTATCTGCACTTGCCTTACAAGCTAAAGAAGTCAATACTTTATTGTGATAATAATAAAATATTTATTTTTTTATAAATAAAATGTAAATATTTGTTTTATTAATTGTAAATGTACCTAGAGAAACATTTTGTGTGGGGTAGGAGTACGTGTATAAAGTATGTACCAACCTGACAGGTGGCAAAAAATTTAGGTTAGAATATTCACATAGTGCTTTATTGACGTGGTTTTACCATTTGATGTAAGACAGCTTACAAGAGCACATGGTCATGAGCAGAAGACCACATGGCGAACTGTATAATATTTGTACATATACTATAATTTTTTATATATAATTAAAAATATATATAATAAAAAAAGAAAAAAAAACTAATATGTATATATATATTATATATTATATGTAAGCACCTTTAACTTCGAATGAGAGAGAGAGAGAGGAGAGAAAAAATATATTGAGATTTCTAATTAAATCATTATTTTCATATATAAGATGATGATGACTGTGTGCTCTCTCCTCTTTCTCTCTCTACACACACACACACACACACACACACACACACACACACATATATATATATATATATATATATAGAGAGAGAGAGAGAGAGAGAGGAGAGAGAGAGAGAGAGAGAGAGAGAGAGAGAGAAAATACATATGTTTGTATTTACGTAAAAATATACATATGCATATAAATTATATATGTAGGGTCCCTTAGTACCTGATTCCTTAGCACCTGTGATATAAAATAACTGTATAAATATATTAAATACTCACACGTAAGCTGGTATCTTAACTTAATTATGTTTATATTATTATTAAAATCAAAGTTCACTGTTTCATTAGAGTATTATAATTATATATTTTTTAAATATTTTTCATGTGTGTGTCTATATATATATTATATTATATATATATGAGAGAGAGGAGAGAGAGGAGAGAGAGAATACTTACATACGTTTGTATTTACGTAAAAATATACATATGTATATAAAATAATATATGTAGGGCCCCTTAGTACCTGAATCCTTATCAATCATTGTCCATATTTCCTAACACCTGTTAAATAAAATAATTATATAAATATAATTAAATACTCACACTTAAGCTGGTATATTAACTTAATTATTTAATAAAGTTTACACTATGTCTTTTTATTAAAAAAAAAAATCAAAATCTCTCTCTCTCTCTCTCTCTCTCATATTCATATATATATATATATATATATAAATATACTTTACATATGTTTGTCTCTACGTAAAAAGATACATATGTATATAATAATAGATGTAGGGCCCCTTAGTACCTGAATCCTTATCGATCATCGTTCGGATTTTCTAACACCTGTTAAATAAAATAACTATATAAATATAATTAAATACTATTTACTTGATTATGTTTAATGAAGTTTATATTATGTCTTTAGTAAAATCAAGGTTTTACTGTAAATAATCTACTTCTCATTTCATCAGAGTATTATAATTAATTTTATTTTTTTTTAAATCATATATAAGATGATGATGATATGTGTGTCCATACATACAGACACACACATACACATATAGAGAGAGAGAGAGAGATACAAAAGATATACTTTACATATGTTTGTATTTACTTAGAAATATACAAATGTATATAAATAATATATGTAGGCCCTTAGTACCTGAATCCTCCTTTCAGACAAAATAAATATATAGATATAATTAAATACTCACACTTAAGAGCTGGTATATTTACCTGCTTATGTTTAATGAAGTTTATATTATGTCTTTATTAAAATCAAAGTTTACTGTAAACTAATCTACTTTTCATTCCATCAGAGTATTATAACTAAATATTTAAAAATATTTTTCATATACAAGACGACGAGTGACTATAAATATATACATACATATATAGCTAGATAGATAGCTAGATACACACACACACACACACATATATATATACATATGTATGTGTGTGTATCTATCTATCTATCTATCTATCTATATATATATATATATATATATATATATATATATAGAGAGAGAGAGAGAGAGAGAGAGAGAGAGAGAGAGAGAGAAGAGAGATACATATATACATCTATATCTATATATCTATATATGTGTGTGTATACATACACACACACAAACATATACAAATATATATAGACACACACACACACACACACACACACACACATATATATATATATTATATAGAGAGAGAGAGAGAGAGAGAGAGAGAGGAGAGAGAGATAGATAGATAGATAAAGATATGAATACACGCACACGCACACGCACGTACACCCTAACCGATTGCTCATCCATCTCCAAATCTCGCGGAATCTCTGAAATTGAAGCTCCTTCAGGTACACCATATGCCCAGAACAGGCTCCTTCATCACCGTAAATTAGGGCATGCCCAACAAGGGCACCTCCCCGGGGAGCCATTCTTAGAAGTTAAAAAGGTTTAGGTTTTTTTTTTTTTCCTTATAATTTCCCTTAATTACCATCACAGAAACAGAGATAATTAGGGCGAGCGCGAGGTATAAATGCAGCTTGGTTTGCTGCAGGGTACACACAAGTTTTCTTCGGCTCTGTGCGTCTTCTCTCAAGCCCTATAAGGTACCTCTGTAGTATATTCTTCTGGAATATATCGAATATTCCCACGATGCGCAAGGGGAATGGCTCCTCCAGGCGGTGTAAGAGGTCGGATGGTAAGTCGTGGCAGTGTAGCAAGCCGGCTATGGAGGTGAGATTTATGTGAGCACCATCGCAACCAGGCCAGAAGCAGGTACCTAGCAAAGGGAAAACCATGCACAGAACTGAAGAAGAAACGGACCAGCGGAGATACACCGCCGGGGAACAGCGAAGATACAAGTAACAGAAGAGATACATCGCCGGGGAACAGCGGAGGTACACAGCCGAGGAACAGAAAAAGGAAGAACTCAGAGTCACCAACAACGAGCACAGAAGATAGAAACGTAGTACAACTACGACAAAAACGGTACACCGGGTCCTACTCCACACTTGAGAAAGATGACTGGGATGAGTCTACTAAGGAACACCAGGTACTGTGTGTGTGTGTGTGTGTGTGTGAGAGAGAGAGAGAGAGAGAGAGAGACAGAGAGAGAGAGAGAGTTGGATTCATGGTATTCATTCGACTAGGACAAGAAGAATGCTTTGAACAAGTGTTGTCATCAATGCCAGAGGAAGGATAATGAAGAGAAGTTGTGCCTGAATTGCAGCAAGAAGAATTACTGTCTTGTATGCATCAAGAAATGGTAAAACTTGTTACGTGTGTGTGTGTGTGTGTGTGTGTGTGTGTGTGTGTGTGTGTGTGTGTGTGTGTGTGTGTAATGTTTTTGTATGCAGGTACCCCGAGTTTCAGGTGGAGGATGTCACTAGAATGTGCCCGTTTTGCCGTAACAAATGCAACTGTCGAAACTGCCTTCGCATCAATCCACAAGTTGTAAGTACACACACACACACACACATTGTATTCTAACTATATGTCTTGCATAGGATACTCCTGTGTTATCTGTGGCTGAACGGACTGAGCACCTCATGTATCTTCTATATAAGATCTCACCACATTTGAAGAAGCTGCGTAAGGAGCAATGTGAAGAACAAGAACTGCATGGTAAATCATACATTCATAGTTCTAAACTTACTGAAACTAATGTATGCTTCACAGGTGAGTCCTCTTCTGTGGAGCAGGCTTTTCTTAGCTCTGACGAGCGGCTTTACTGGTTAGTACTATGTCTACGTATGCACACACACACACACACACCACACACAATATGCATATGAAATTCATATTGTAACTTAACAGTAACAACTGTAAGACATCCATTACGGATCTGCACCGAAACTGTAAGGCTTGTGACTTCGATCTGTGCCTCGAATGTTGTCGGGAGCTACGGGATAAGTCAGGTAGCAAGAAGCACTATGTAGAGAGTGGTGAATGGAAGGCTTGTGAAGATGGCAGTATACCTTGTCCGAAGTGCGGGCCACACGATTCCCTGTGTTTGAAGTCTCTCTTCAAGCAGAACCACGTCAGGGAGATAGACAAGTCAGCTGAGGAGCTACTCGGGGCTTACGAAGTAGAAACAGACTGTGTACCTGGACAGTGTTCAAGTTGTTCCGAGGAGAACCTGCGTCGGGCTGCATACAGGGAAGGAATGGCTAGCAACCACCTATACTGCCCGGCAACCCCGGACATGAGAAATGAAGGGCTGAAGCACTTTAGAATGCACTGGAGCCTCGGTGAGCCCGTGATTGTCCGAGGTGTTATGGAGAAAACCTCGGGGTTAAGCTGGGAACCGATGGTAATGTTTAGAGCAATGAGGGATAAAAGGAGGACCGACCAGGACACGGAGATTGTCAACGTGCTGGATTGTATCAACTGGAGCCAGGTAAAACACACACACACACACGCACATCTGCTCATGTATGTTTGCAGGTAGAAATAAACGTGCACCAGTTCTTTAAAGGTTACCAAGAAGGCCGGAGACAGTCGGACGGCTGCCCTGAGCTGCTCAAGCTGAAAGACTGGCCACCAGAGAGCATGTTTGATGAGAGGCTGCCTAGACACTCTGCAGAGTTTCTCAGCTTGCTTCCTTTCCCCGAGTATACACATCCAAAACAAGGTATACTCAATATAGCTACCACGGTTCCCGAGGATGCTCTTAAGCCCGACCTTGGTCCAAAGACATACATTGCTTATGGCCTACGTGAAGAGCTTGGTAGAGGTGACTCAGTAACCAAGTTGCATTGTGATGTCTCCGATGCTGTTAGTTCTCTCTCTCTCTCTCTCACACACACACACACGCACGCACGCACGCACAAGTATAACCATTGTATGCAGGTGAACATATTGGTGCACACTTCAGAGATTAAGATGGATGAATGTGAGCAAGACGAACATGGCTATGGAGGAGCATTGTGGGATATTTATAGAAGGGAGGACGTTCCAAAGCTTGAAGACTACCTTAGGAAGCATTGTAATGAATTTATCCATGGTCACTTGCCTGTTCTTGAGGTATCTCTCTCTCTCTCTCTCTCTCTCTCTCTCTCTCTCTCTCTCTCTCTCACACACACACACACCACACACCACAGTTTTCATACTGGTTACATTTTCAGGTTCTACATCCTATACATGACCAGACTCTATATCTTGATAAGAGGCACAAGCTACAATTGAAAAAGGAATACCGTGAGTACATTATACTTTTCAGTATTAACATTGTTTGCAATGACTTTTTCTTTTTCATTTTTGTACAGAAGTAGAAGCATGGACCTTTGAACAGCATGTCGGAGAGGCAGTATTTATTCCTGCTGGTTGCCCCCATCAAGTTAGAAACTTGAAGGTATCTTTAACACACACAGGCACGCACGCACACACACACACAAGACTAATAACTTGTGTATATCTACAGTCATGCATTAAGGTTGCCTTGGACTTTGTCTCACCGGAGAATTTGCACGAATGCATTCGTCTAACCGAGGAATTCCGTAAGCTTCCTAAGGGACATCCTGCTAAGGAAGACAAATTGGAGGTACATAAACACACACACACACACACACACATATATATATGGTAATGTATATATTTGTCGAACAGGTGAAGAGGCTGATAATACACGCGGCAACTCATACTGTGGACCTCCTAAAAAGCTTGAAGCAGTGACTGGAGAATATGCCGTCCTGTATTTATAAAACTTGTGAACTTGTGAACATATGAAATACAACAGTTGATTAGCATTCTCTCTCTCTAATTGTTAAGAAAACTTTTATTAAATTATTTTTAATAGCAAAATATATATAGCTAATAATATGTGTGTGTGCAATGTTCCCCTGTAAATTCCGTAGATTATATAATCGTAATGTTTATATAATTGAGTTTAAACTTAATTATTAATAAATTATTTAAGTTTTCAAAATTAATTTAATAATTATAAGTTTAACTTAGAGAAACATTAGTATATATCTAGGCACGTGTGTGCATGTATATAGACACATAAGTTTCTAAACGAAATATTTTTTTAATAGAAACACATGATTGCAATAATTTGAATTGCCCAAATGTACAGTATTGGAATGTATTATTGAATAATATATTTATTATAAAATAGAACTTAAATTAATATAAAGTTAAAATATAAATGGCATACTCGGAGATACATACGTATTGTTAATGGTTTTAGAACTTCCGGTTTTATTATTTGAGCTTTTTTTAACTTTGTAAAATTTCATACATTAAAGTTTTTTTTTTTTTTAAAATGGAAAAGAAGTTTTATTTGCAAAAACTTATAAAAGTTTTTACATAATAGAATTGTAGTTTTCACTAACAAATTTAATGAAATATTTATAACTTTAAAGCATGAAAATAATTCATGTACCGAAATACCCGTAAATAGAATTAATTTAATTATTTAAGTACTTTTCATATCTTTAATTAATTACAACTGTAAGATCCACGTGTACGGCTGCATATGCACACACTATTATTAAGTAGTGGATTTTGATACCGTCGGATTGGATTCAATCTGGACCACTCTCTATATATAAGTTAGGGTTTCTGAACTAATGGATACACATTTTATATTCCGAGCTCTCACATTGGTGGAGGTGAGGGGCACCTCTAATTGTCCCTACGGAGTGCTCGGATTTGTTTTTATAATTTTCTTTGTCTTCTTAGGTCTAGCTTTTCCATTGTCTAGATCTATTCCTTTCTTGTGGATTTTGTCTCTTCTTCGTCCATGAATCCACAACAGCAAATCCCTTGTCTGTGGAGCAGTTACTCATGCAGTTGTTGGATGCCATGCGTGTGCAACTGAACAATCATTCTCAGTTGATGGCAGCATTCACAGTCCAGGGTACTCCTCCTACTCATGTTGCAAACCCCCGTGTCCGCCGGATTTCTTTCGCGGAAATCCTGGAGATGATGTGTACCATTGGTTTGACCACTTCATTGTGGTTGCCACATATCATTCGTGGGACGGTGCTCAGTGTTTGCGCGAGTTTCCTACTTGTCTTCAAGGGACGGCGTTGCAGTGGTACAATGGTCTGGACGTTGCAACTCGTGGAGATTGGAATATTCTTCCAGAGATCTTCAAACGTGCATTTGGGCATGCGGACGACTGTGATGATGCTTTTCAGCAGTTGCATCGTATTCGTCAGGAGCCATCTGAGTCGGTGATGCAGTTTGGTGTTCGCTTTCGAAGCCTTTTGCTGCGTGCAGAACCTAACATGTCGGAACGCATCAAGTTAGGTATGTTGTGGCCAGCACTTCGTCAAGACCTTGTGGGGCTTGTGCATGCACTAGCTCCAGTGACTCTTGACGATGCTTTGAGGCTGGCACAACGATATGAGTCGTCACCTCTCCCACTTGCGCCTTCACGTGCTCTTGTTCCACTCCATGTTGGGGATGGACCTGCTCCGATGGAGGTTGAGGCTGTTGCCGCTCGTGTACCAGCACAAGGTGGGGCCCGTGGACGAGGACGTGGACGTGCAGTTCGTTGTTGGGCATGTGATGAGGTTGGACACACGTATCGGCGCTGTCAACGGTTTCCCGATTGGCGTCCCCCATTTCCAGGATGGAGGCCATGGCGTCAACAACGTCCGGTTGGTGCTGCTGCAGTGGAAGGTTGTGATGCGGTGGATCTTCCGGGAAACGACGAATCGCACGAGTAGAGGAGGGTCCTCGTGCGAATAAATTAGTGACCCCTCCATCTTTCTTTCGGGAGTATCATCAAGGGGTTCACTCGGCACCAAATCATCCGGTTTTCACTTTTCAAGCTCGTTTAATCGCACACCCGTCCTGTTTTCCTTTCAGTGTTGGTGGATACAGGTTCAAGTTTGTCCTCTGTTTCTCAATCTGTTGCTACACGTTGCAGCCTTCATTTGCGTCGTGCGGTAGAACCAGTCTTCATTCTGTACGGCAACGGACATACTCATGCTTGTTCGCGGGATGAAGTGGACATTGTTGTTCGTGTGGATGATTGTGAGCTCGAGCTTCAATCTTTGCGGGTGGTGCCGAGTCAAGCTTTTCACCTTATTCTTGGTATGGATTGGTTAACTCGCAATCATGCCAAGTGTGACTTTGAAAAGTCTCCCCCTTGTTTGACTCTCCCTCGTCTTTCTTCCATTCCTCTTACTTCTATTCCACTTCGTCCATCTGCTTCCACCTCTGCTTCCATCACTTTTGTCTCACCCTATTTCCAACCATTTTCCCTTCATGCTCTTCCTTTTCTTTTTGGATCCATCAGATGATCGTCGTGCTGTAGTTGTTGATCAACTCAAGAAGGAGTATGCTGATCTTTTCAACTTCGACTTGTCATCTGGGGCCAAGATTGCGACACGCCACCCTATTCCAACTGGAGAAGCTAGGCCAATCAAGGTACCTGTTCGGCGTCGATCACCAAAGGAGCTCAAGCGAGCGAATGTCAAAGAGATGTTGGAGAAGGGTGTTATCCGGAAGTCTCGAAGTCCTTGGGCGTGCGAACCTCACCTTGTGACGAAGCCTGATGGGAGCGTTCGATTCTGCATTGACTATCGCCCGTTAAATGAGGTAACCGTCTCAGATGTGTACCCACTTCCTCATACTGCAGACCTTTTGGATCGACTGGGGCGGAGCCGTTGGTTCACCAAGTTAGATCTCGCATCTGGATATTGGCAAGTTCCGATGGCTGACATGGACATTCCCAAGACTGCTTTTCGACACCATTTGGCCTGTACGAGTTCCTGGTGATGCCTTTCGGTTTGAGCAATGCTCCAGCAACTTTCCAGCGTATGATGGACGAGGTTCTTTGCGACATGCCGGAGGTGACTGCCGATTTCATCGATGATGTTTTGATCCATTCGGATGGAACGTGGGAGGAGCATGTCGGTGATGTACGTAAGGTTTTGGATCGACTGCGGGAAGTTGGTTTGAAGTTGAAGCCATCTAAGTGTGTGTTTGGATCAAAGGACACCACTTATCTGGGTTATCGCATTTCACGTGAAGGTTTGCAAGTCGATCCTGACAAACTAGTTGCAGTTTTGAAGTTCCCTACGCCAAAGTGTGTGAATGATGTGCAACGCTTTCTTGGCAAGGTACAATATCTGGGTCGTTTTGTGGATCATCTTTCAGATCGTACTGCACCGTTGCGCGCGTTGTTGAAATCGTCAATGACTTCTTTTGTTTGGTCTAAGGATTGCAAGCAGGCATTTGCAGATCTCAAAGAGTTGTTGACGACTCCTCCAGTTTTGGCGTACCCGGATTACCCGTCCTTTCATCTTGCGTGTAGATGCTTCTGACATCGGCCTGGGGGTGTATTGATGCAGGAGAGTACGAGTGTTCCTGGCCAACGACATCCCATTGTGTACATCAGCCGTACATTGCAGCCAGCAGAGGTGAATTACTCCACGACTGAAAAGGAGTGTCTAGCAGCAGTTTGGGGTTTTGAGAAGCTCCATGCCTACTTGCATGGTTCGCGGACGTTGTTGGAAGGCGATCATGCAGCAGTCACTTCGTTGTTGAAGCGAAGAATTTGATTGGGCGTACTGCTCGGTGGGCCTTGAAACTTCAAATTTACGACTTTGAAGTTGTTCATCCCAGGAGTTCCATGGCTGATGCTGATGCTCTTTCTCGGGCTCCTCTTCCACCTTCTCTCTCTTCTGTTGCCCCAGAGGAACCAGTTGTTCCAGCTTCAGTGGACTTTTTGGATGAAGATTCCGTACCATCAGCAGTTGCTGTGCTTGACGTTCAGTGTCCGCAGAATGCAGAGTTAGATTTGCCGTCTTTGGATGAGGTTCGGGAAGCTCAAAAGGTTGAGCCGTGGATTCGAAGGCTTCGTGATGGGTTTGAGAATCCTGCATCACTTGCTGATGACTTGCCTTTCAGGCATTTACATTCACAGTATCGCCTTCAGGATGACCTTCTTTATTTTGTGGGGACTGATCCAGATGATCCTTTGCGGTTGGTGGTGCCTTCAATCTTCATTCCACGCTTCCTCCATGCTTACCATGACTCTCCTATTCTTGGCGGGCACATGGGACATCGTCGGGTGATGGAGAAGCTGCACAGATCTTTCTATTGGCCGGAGTTGCGAGGAGATGTGATTCGGTATGTGCGTAGCTGTGTGTGGTGCCAAGCTCGCAATACTCCCCCATGTGCTTCGGAAGGACGGTTGGAGTCAATTGCAGTTTCTCGTCCGTTTGAATTGGTGGCATTTGATTTGATGGGACCTTTTCCGCGGTCAACTGCTGGTAACGAGTACGTTATTATTGCTTCTGATTACCTAACTCGTTGGGTAGAAGTTGGTGCTCTTGCTAGTGCGACTGCTTCTGCTGTTGGTCAGTTTCTCCTGAATCGGGTCGTGTTTCAGCATTCTTGTCCGGAGCGAATTCTCTCGGATAATGGTCCCGCATTTATGGCTGAGGCATTTCATGTTTTGACATCTCGATTAGGGATACGCCACACTTTCACAAGTGCTTATCATCCTCAGACAGATGGTTTAGTGGAACGGCTGTCAGAACCTTCAAGGGGATGATCGCGAAGTATGTGAACTTTCAACATTCAGATTGGGATGGTTATCTGCCGTCTCTCCGATATGCTTATGTCACTGGAGTTCAAAGTTCCATTGGTACTTCCCATATAAGCTTTTGTATGGTCATGACCCGGTGTTGCCAACGGAGTTGGGTTTGCCTTCTCGGTTACCGCGAGCTGCTGATGCTAGGTCATGGGATCGGTATCTGACGAGCATTCTTCCATTGGTTCGTGCGGAGTCAGCAGAACACTTGGGCCGCGTACAAGTAGGACAACAACAACGTACAACTCGCATCATCGTCCTCCTGCGGAGTACAAGGTTGATGAACTGGTGTTGGTTCGTTTTCCCAAGCTTACGGTACGTGGTTTAGCTAAGAGTCTCCTTCCTCATGGAAAGGACCGTATCGAGTGCTACGGCAAGTAGGGCCACAGGTTTATGAGGTTCGGCACGACATTCAACCCGATCCTCCGGAGATTGTACATGTACAACGGTTGAAGCATTTTGTGCAACGGGAACAAGTTGTGCCGCCTACAGATCCACCAGTGCCTCCTCCTGATGTTCCTCCAGATCCGGGCCCGTCTACAAGAGAACCCTAACCAACTTACACCCTTCCGAGAGGAGGGGATGATGTAAGATCCACGTGTACGGCTGCATGTGCACATACTATTATTAGCGTAGTGGATTTTGATAGCCGTCGGATTGGATTCAATCTGGACCACTCGCTCTTGTATATAAGTTAGGGTTTCTGAACTAATGGGATACACATTTCTATATTCTGAGCTCTCACACAACTAATACGGTGTCAAGCATATGTCTCTGTACAGATTTATAAGTAAACTATTATGAAATATATATTGCTCATCTGCTACCAGTGTTGTAATATACTATTATTAATCAGAGTTAAAGATTAAAGTTAATAATAATTATTATTATTACATATAACGTTGTTAATCAAACTTATTACAAAAGAGTATTTATGTTTATAATGTTTAAATTAATTCAATTAAAAACTGATAAATTAAATTATAATAAGTTCGGATAAGAAAACCCCTTCATTATAAAGTATAATATTTTAAATTAAACTATGTTACATATGTGAATGCATATATACATCTACATGTTTAAATAACTTGTTCTTTCATTCAGAGTGTATAAAAACTTTGCAAAAGTATATGAGAATTAAGTATATAAGAATCTGATATTACAAATGTTGATGTTGATCAGCAAGCATACCTTTGAGGCTCCGTTTTAGCGGTCTCCCTTGTGCAGAAAGCTCTAGTAATCCTTCGAGTGCGTCCGCTCTTTGTTTGTATCACTTGACATCGACTACATTGTCTACTGTGTTTACACTTGTTCTATCTGCAATGCCAACTACCAATATGTAAACACGCACGCACACATACAGTACGTAAACACACGCTCCCATAGTTAAACGGTGTGAAATTAGTCGTAGTCGAAAAACGTTATGGATTAGTAATTAAGTAAACTAGTAATTAAACATTTCCGTAGCATTTTTCCATTACCGCTAGTTTTGCTCATTAAACCACAGACTAGTGTATGTGTATGCTATGGAGAACACACACACACACACGACAGTCCGTAAACACACGCCTTCATACCTATACGACAGTTAGAACACAGACTAGTGTATGTTAATACTATTACCAGAACACAGTAAACACACGCTCCCATACCTTTACGACAGTTAAAACACAGGTGTATACAATTAGTCCTTTGAGTACCATAACACACACACACACACAGTACGTAAACACACGCTCCCATACTTTCACGACAGTTAAAACACAGACTAGCGTATGTGTACAGACCAATAATACAAGAAAACAAACGCAGCCACACACACAGTACGTAAACACACGCTCCCATACCTTTACAACAGTTAAAAGACAGACTAGTATATGTATCAACTCCGCACTGTATAGGTTCGCTTGGGCCGGCTCCTTAGTGCTGATAACCAGCTGGTTAGGTAAGCTATACGTTGCTTATGTAAATACGCATACAGAAGTACATATGTGTATATGTATACTCTGTGTGTGTGTTGTGTAATGATGGATGTCTTACCATTTGTTTGATAGGTGCGAGAAAGCTTCACCAGCTGTTTATGGATGTTCATAATGCGATAAGGGGGACGATAGATATCTTATTGGTGGAGAGACTTCACAGCTATGGCGAACCTTCAGAAAACAAGGTTAGTACACACACGCACCATACACATACATATGCAGATGCTTATACACAACTATATAAATCTCTAATAGAACATGCGCGCGCGCGTGTGCGTGTGAGAGAGAGAACGTGTGCTTCTTATTCAGGAGGTTGAGGTGGAGCTTTTTGGAGGAGGAAATAAAGGACTCCGTAAGCGTGTGTATATATTGTAGTTGTAACTAGTTTTACTCGTTTTACGTATACTACGTATTCATGATTTAAATATATATATTTTGTAGTTTGCAACTTATTTAATTAAACCTAATTTTAGTTAAACATAACCAGAATCTACTAGATATATCTTTAACCTTTTTAAAAATGTTAAGGGTATAAATGAAATGAGTGAGTAATTTAGGGATAATTAATTTAGGGTAACTAAAGACATGACAAGAAAGAGTCCAACGTTCACAAGGGGACAAAGGCAAGCTCAAGACCCTGAATATGCAAAAGCAAGAGAAGAAGCTCATCTTAAGTACGATGGTTCCATATGTATTAATGTAACGGAACTGACACAGTGTTTAATTACTTCAACAATAAATCACTAGACCAACCCAGATTGGCATGTCGGAATTGCCTAAAACTGGCAACGGTAAAACCAAGAAACCCTTCTTCTTTGGCCCACGAGTTACAAGGCCAAGGAAGCGAAAGATTGTGGGAGATGGCACGAACATGCAGGAGGAGGAGAATATTCTAGGGAATATTCCACGGGAGGAGTATATTCAGAAGAATATTCACTACGGCATGAATATTCCACAGGACTATGGCATGAATATGCAGGAGAATATTCTGCAAGTGGAGAATATGCCACAGAATATGTACTATGACAATGAATATGCAGGAGAATATTCAGCAGGAGGAGGATATTCTGCAGAATACTGATTATAACATGAATATGCGGGAGAACATTCCACAGGAGGAGAATATTGAACAGAATATTCACTACGGCCAGGAGGAGGATATTCAACAGAATGTTCACTGTGAGTCTGGCATTCAAGTGGTGGATGAGTCTGGCACTAGTAACGAGTCTTTTCAATCTGAATTGATAACGATGCCCACGCCGTTGGATGGATTTAATAATGCCCAACTGATGGAGCTGATGATGCAGATGCCGTTGGATGATGTGGAACCGGTGCCGTTGGATTTTGTTGACGAATTGGTGCGTTGGATTTTGATGACGAACTGTGGCAGCAATTCATGAATAATATATATAAATAAATAAATAAACAAGATAGATACGCTCTCCTTTCCAACACACACACACACACACGCACATGTATGTGTATGTATGTATAATCGTAAATTAAATTATCATACAACATATATATATAAACAACAAGCAAGCCACACATCTCCTTGCCCGTATATTACAATGACTTTGACAATACGCACATTGCATCCCGATATGTATAGATTCATTTTAATCTTCCATGTACAAAGAACCCATGCTCAAAAATCAAATAAAATATGAAATATAAATTAAAAAAATATAAATTCAAGCTTTTTTTCTGCTCTATACGATCCGCATTGTGAATACAACCAGTCTATTTGCAAAGATTCCTGGGAATAACTAAAGATTCTTCACCTCGCTGGCTGTCTGAGGGTGTGAAACAGAATTTATGAAATCCAATAATCTGTTTAAAAACACATATTAAAACAGATTTAACAATTAAAACACATATTAAACAAGATTTAACAACTAAAAACACGTAACCTGCTTTAGTATATACTAAGGTTATTCTAAGAATCATTTTGGTATATTCCTTATGCTAGGTATATACCAAGCATATACTAGAATGTTACTTTTCTATACGAGGGCGGTGCGAAGTCCGTGTTCCTTTACTATAACATATTAAAAAGTAATGAAATTGAATATTTAAAAGTTATACTCTAATGTAATATAAATTAAAACTTTGCCTTAAATATATAACAATTTTGTTAAACTTTTATTTTTTACATAAAAATTAAATTTAAGGTATTGGTCCACGTGCACACCCACGTGCGTTTCTACACAGTGCACGTATTTAAAATGTTGTTTCTACGTATACAGCAAATGTCCAAAACCATCTCTTTCTTTTCTTTTTGTTTTTTTTTTAACAATTTTTAATATTTCTTAATACTATATATAAATATAATTAAAAGTCATGGTTTAATGGTTATAATAATTATTTATAATATGATATGTAGTATAATAAATATAATATATTTTTTGTGAAATATGCTTTTTATAGCACGGATTTCATACTGGACACATACCAATTGTGGTGCTCATACATTGAAATGAAATCGTCTTGTTTAATTAAGAGCAGATATTAAGATATACCTTATTTATTTAGGTTATCAAATAGTTAAAAGAAATTAATTTTATAATTATATGCAAAAAAAACTTATAGTTGTCAAGCTTATATAATTATTATTTATTTAATTATTTTAGTACTTTTCATATCTTTAGTGTGTGTGTGTGTGTGGTATATAATGTGTATGTATGGAATGCTTGCATGTGTGCATGTGTGTGTACATGCAAATGTATACACGTTATCTCCACCTCAATATGCTTGATTTAGCTTTACAAACATTATACACACACGCGCACACACACACACACACACATATATATATATATATATATATATAGAGAGAGAGAGAGAGAGAGAGAGAGAGAGAGAGATACATACAACATATTGTTAATCTTCATACAGACACAATATGTATATAATAATAATAATAATATGAAACCGTGCTTTTAGTAATTTTAAGAATCGGATATATATGTAACTTTCGTCTTTTATACATTAAAAATTATTTAAATTGAATATTATGTAATACAAATGAAAACCTTGTCTTATTTTCTTAAACTTTTATTTTATCAATTTATTTATACAAAAAATAATAATTTAAGGCCACATCACTTTCTTTACAGTTTACATTTCTATAGTTAACATTTATTTTAACAATACTATGCACGTTAATCAAAAGTATAATTTTGTGGTATTGAAGACTGCTGATATTTAATAATGTTTAAATATCATTTTTAAAAGATATTAGGATATACCTTATTTATTACATTATCAAATAGCTAAAATAAATTAATTTATAATTAAATGAAAAATAGCTTATAGTTGTCAAGCAGTGGCAGCTATAGTCAATATATCATTAACTTTAAGTTTGTGTATATTTAATATATGTGTGTGTCTGTGTCTATGCACACACACACACACTAATGTACAAGCTCAATCATCACAGTGTTATGTATCACACATACACACACATGACATTATACAAATAAATAAATAAAGAATAATTAAAATCACTAACTTTTGATTTAATGGTTATGTGCTCTTTTAAAATTTGATATGGTTTAATTTTTAAATATTGTTTTTTTATAAACAGAATATATTGCTCACCGATGCCTGAATCATATCAATTTATTTACTAAAACTTCTACCGTAAGTTAAACTATTTCATTAAGAAATTTATAAAAAATAAATAAATCACGCATACACATATATATCATACAGACACAATATGTATATAATAATAATAATAATAATATTATGAAAAAAACTGCTTTTAGTAATATTCTAAGAATTCGGATATATACATTAAAATTATTTAAATTGAATATTATGTAATAAAAATGAAAACCTTATCATAAATTTATACTAGAATTTTCTTAAACTTTTATTTTATCAATTTATTTGTACACAAAATAAAATAAAATTTACACACCCACGTCACTTTCTTTGTTTGTTTTATAGTTTTTAACATTTTTATGGTTAAGATTTATTCTAACAATACTATGCATATAATTTTGTGGTACTGAGGATTGCTGACATTTAATAATGTTTTAGAGTAAAAAGCATTTTTAAAAGATATTGGAATATAGCTTATTCATTAACATTATCAAATAGCTAAAATAAATTAATAATTAAATGAAAAAATAACTTATAGTTGTCAAGTAGTGGTAGCTATAGTCATAGTATTCATTAAGTTTAAGTTTGCGTATA
The DNA here is from genome assembly GCA_003024785.1 of Selaginella tamariscina. Classification (NCBI taxonomy): domain Eukaryota; kingdom Viridiplantae; phylum Streptophyta; class Lycopodiopsida; order Selaginellales; family Selaginellaceae; genus Selaginella; species Selaginella tamariscina. The sequence goes on along the minus strand of PUQB01000464.1, from coordinate 2,010 downwards.
CTTAATATATAATAATATCTCTCTCTCTCTCTCTCTCTCTTCTCTCTCTCTCTCTCTCTCTCTCTCTTATATATATATATATATATATATATATAAAAGCTCAATCATCACATGCGGTCCTCACAGTGTTATGTATCACATACACACACATGACAGTTATACAAATAAATAAAGGATAAGTTAAAATCACTAACTTTTGGTTTAATGGTCATGTGCTCTTTTTAAATTTAATATGGTTTAACTTTTAAAGATTGTTTTTTAATAAACAGAATATGTTGTCACCGATGCCTGAATCATATCAATTATTTACTGTAAGTTAAACTATTTATTTAAGAAATTTATAAGTAAACAAATAAATCACGCATACACATATATATCATATCTAGAAATTTAAATTTATTGTACAGAAAAAAGGAACAATACAATATAATAGTTTTATTACAAACTGCTTTTCATACTAAATGGAGTTTATATATGTGTATATGTTAAACCAGCAAATCATGTTTTCTTATTATAATTTTAATAGCATGTTTAACGAATTAAGCCACCAACATAAATTTTATACACACACAGGTGTAATACTTTGTAACAAGTTATTCAAGCACTATTTCGTTTGTTTAATAGACAGTTTTTACTTTTTAATTATTAGTATAAACATGTCTACATTCTATGTATATTCCTATAATAAAGATTTATATACAAAACATACATATTAATATATTGTATGCATATATACATCATACATGTGTTGTGTGTGTGTGTGTGGGTATGTAAATATTTAAATATAAACACATGGACACAGATATCTATGTATATGTGCAGTTCCCACGTCATTGACAACTAGGTATCCACGTCATCATTAACACTTCTTAATTTATTTAAAATTTCTTCATTAAATGGATCGTATACTAAAAATTTATTCAAAAAACACCCTCAACACCTTTTATAACACGTTTTTATTTATCTTAAGAAAAATCTTAACATTCTCGTGACCATTAATTATGTTTTTTAATATTTAAAGAAACCATATCTAATAATCATTATTTTCAATATTAACAACTTTAAGTATTAAAAAATAAAAAATAAAGCTTCAATAGAAAAATTCTTTTTAATGTGGCATTTTCTTCAAACTTACATTAAAAAAAAAATCATTCTTTTAAATTTTATTATATTAACATATGAAGTAAAACATTTTATAAGGATAAGAATCCTCTTATAAGGAATATAAAATAAAAAGGTATGCACATACATATTATCTCCAATAACAAAAAAAAAATTTTAAAATATCATATAAAACATTGTCATTTATAGACATGATTAAACTTATATATTATAATAATTAATTTATGAAGAAATGGGTAGTGAATAGTTATTTCTTATACTTATTACAAAAATTTAAAACGAAATTTAGTGGTTTAATATGATATATATTTTTTACTTTATTTTCATAATAAAACTATTTTCTGTTTAATAAAATTTTATTAAATTATTTTTATTATTGGTAATAACTTTACACATATATTTAAATAAGATGAGATGAACACATGTTTTTTTTAAAAATTATTTACATTTTATTTTAATTTTGAACTTCATTTAAGGATGGGAATTAAGTATCTCATTAAGATATATCATCATTTAAAAGCTCATAAATTTTAAAAAATAAAAAATATATATACAACACATTTAAGAATACATATATCATATTAAATTTTAAATGTTGCATTTGTTACAATAAAATCGATAGTACATATATACATATGCACATACATAAAGTTATATTTTTAGTTTATATTAATATAAAGATTTTATAGTAATATATATATTAATATGTGCTATGATTGCTTTCAAATGTGTTTTAATATTATTATGTCATTTTACATTAAAATTGACCTACATGGTATGAATCATCCATACCTCAAAACATCATGTACAATTTCAAATTATGTTTTGAAAAAATAAATATGCAAAATGAAAATATAAATACATTCACTTCAAAATAACTTACTTGAT